>BLBF01000039.1:2897603-2923435 GCA_015471245.1 Laticauda colubrina
CACAAATATATATATATATATATATATATATATATATATATATATATATACAAATATAATTAATTCAAATTTTTAACAACCAGTTCTGTGGGCATAGCTTAGGTGGTGGGCATGGCTTGGTGGGCATGTGACTGGATGGACATGTTATTGGCTGGGTGAGGCCAAGTCAACATCACTCACATCAAGGCACACATCTTCTCATCTGGCCTCTCATGATTGTGGGGATGCTACAACAGTCATAAGTATGAAAAATGGTCATAAGTCACTGTTTTCAGTGCCATTGTAACTTTGAATGGTCACTCCACACAAACAAAGTACCAGCAAAGGAAGGTAAAAAGAAGTCCAGAGACATTTCTGAGACAGGAAGTGTAGTCCTGCCAAGAATGTACTAAGGGTTATATATTCATCAATTGGGAACTGTGTTCTAAGTTATTTGCCTCACAACCCTATTCTCAAACTGTGTTTAACTCAATCAGCCATTAACCCAGTTAAACCTTATTAATGGGTCTGGCATCACCTAAGCATAGTACATTTCTTACCAGTAACTTACAGTATCTTCTAGAACCTTTCAGCTATCCTTGTGCCAAAATAATAGTAAAATAATTTGTAATAATTGAAGTAATGGCTGGGTAATGAAATTAAGCGGAAAGCATAATACCTGGGTCAGGTACTATTTCTTTTCATGAAGGGCCTAGCATCTCCTGAGACTTTATACTTTGGTAGTATTGGCTCAGTCTTAAAAAATTACTAGCTCCTTCCGCACTGAGCAAGTAGACAATAGTAACTGTAGCTTAAACAATGTAGTCAGTGTTTGGGAGAGATTTCTATGATGCCAAGTCTTGATGGTGATTGGAAGCAATTAACTAGAAGTGTTTGCATTATATGGCTGTTTGAATGAGATTAATTTAACCCTATGCAAAATTGGACTTTTGAAGGGCTAAATGTAACCATTCAGAGTTAAATGATGTCTGGTTCAGTTAACATTTTGAGCTTTTCCACTCCTACACAGAGTCTGTAGGAATAATCAAATATCAAATATCACTTTGGGATTTTTTTTTTCTGTGAGAAGTGATTTAAACTCTCCATAAATAACATTCTATATAATGATTACTTGTAATTTCCTAGAAATTTCCTAGCTTCTTTGTACATAATTGGTGATGCGGGCATCATATTACTTCAAATCCATTGTTTTTCACTAGAATCAGATTCAGCTGCCAGTCAACAAACGGGATAATTGAGTTTAAAGAAATTAACAACATAGCATTTATGCTTGGTTGATCTGGTCCTTAGGAATTTAAACACTTAAACTCCACAACTGTCAAGCTATATTATGGAAAAGCAGTTGAAAATCTGACCAGCTGTTCAGAGTAAAGCAACAGTCTAGATCAGGGCTGTCAAACTCAGCCCGTGGGCCAAATGCATCACATGCTGGACACGGCCATGCCTGCTTCATTGAAGTGGGAAAAGTCATTATACATCATGTGATGGTGCTATGATGATGCAAGTTTGACATCCTGGTCTAGATGGACACCAAATCCAGAAAGGCAAACAATTCACCTGAGCATCAGATGCTCTGACTAAAAAAGTGGGCACAAACTGTCAACTACTCATTTTGAGTTACTTGTCTTGCTATTTCTCTGAACATATGGTTTTCTATATCCATAAGAAACCTGTCAAGCTAACTACCAGTATTTTGCATACAAAACTCTCTTCTGGCAGAAGTCTGAAAAACCAGTTAAGTTTCTACAATGTCAAGCTTCCATTGCTTGCCAAACTTTTGTCAAGTTCTCCTCATTATCTCTAAGATTTTGTTCAGTTCTACTATCCCAGCTCACTCATAAGTGTTCACATATTTTTCCACTATCTTTCATCTCCTGTATAATGGATAGATTAAGAGTATAACCCTGATAGATGCTACCTGATTCCTTAAAAGGCCATTCTAAGTTAGGTTTGTCTATGATTCGTAAGTGTAAGTCCAGTCTTCAAATGAGTTTTGTTTTTGCTTTGTATGTATGCATATGGCATGCTTTATTAAAACCAATATTTGAATCAAATGCTTTATAAATCTCAAGTTTTTCAAAGTGTTGGTACTGACTTACAACTAAATGAAAATTTTTGATAATTACATTCACCTTAATCCACAAAGTAGTTTCAAAATGCTTTATTTGTATACATTTGAATAGCAAAATAGTGATTTTGTTAAATCCAAATGTAGTGCAATTTTAAGTAAGAGTCAGAGGATAATACTACATATGTTTACTTGGAAGCAAGTCTCTTCCAAAACATTATAGAAGAGATGGACATGCTTATGGTATCAAATGAGTGTTAGCACTCTCCCCAGTGGCTTCTAGGGGAACTTGTTGCTTTCGATGCTATCCTGCAGGGCTGTACAAACTCCCAGCCAAAGGCTGGATGCATCACATGCTAGCCACACCCATGTCCAGTTTAGCGAAAGGGAAAGAAGTCCCAGTAGATCACATGATGCCATTGTGACAACATGAGTTTGATACCCTTGCTATACTGCAAGATCTGACTCTTTCAAGAGCATGTGTGAGATAATGACCATATAGAGAAGAAGCATGGCTTGTATCACAAAACTGGTTTCATTAATCTAACCTTGTGCCACTTCCCAAGTACAGGCCATTGGTTTCCCCCATTAAACCAATTAAAAAGAGGATCAGATGCATTTTACCATGTATGGTGGAAATGTAGAAAAACCCAAGAGTTTTGGCATAGAATTCAGAGATAGCTAAAAGTGGAATATAAACCGGAATTTTTCTTACTTGGAATCACAACAGAAAAATGCAAAAAAGAGGTGATCTACTTAATAATACATGTGATCATCGCAACAAGGTTAGCTTTTCCTCAAAAGTGGAAAGATAAAGAAATTCCCAATGACAATGAAGTATTAAAAAAGATTTGGACTTGCACTGAGATGGATAAATTAATTTTGAAAATAAAAGACAAAGTCAAAACAGAATACTACAAAGTATGGGATAAATTCTATCAATAGTGGAAGAAAGGAAGGATCTAGAAGCAAAAGATAAGAGGGTGGGCAGAACGGATGACTAGAAATAGAAAATGTTGTATAAATGTATAAATCTATATAAAACATGTACCTTATGCCATAACATGTATGACAAACAGAGTTGTCAGGACAATGACACCACGTCCAATGTTTTTAACAATTTATTTAATAATTTTCTGAGGGGAAAAAAGAGAATCAGATGTAACAAAAATCTCCTTTTAACATACTTATTAGTAAATGACTAAGGCACATATATCTAACTTTTCCAGTCCATGACAATGTGATACAATTTACCTTTGCTACATGTTCACACACACACACACACAAACACACACACACGTTGAATTATATCATTACGGCATGTCCTGTGTATGGAGTTTTACATAAATCCTATTTTGGCATTCTTTCCCCCCCCCCCTTTTTTTTTTTTTTTTAGGGATATAATAATTGCTGGGATCTGGATAGTTAATCCATTACATACTGTTATCTTAAGTTCAATGATCCATGAATTCAATTCCTCGTGGTAGATGGCTCCTGGTAAATGGCTCAAACCCCATAGAATAATATGGCTGTGCACATCTGATGATTCCTAATATAGATTCTGTCAAAAAAAATCTGATTATTCTGTATCTATGAAAACCTTTTTTTCTTTATTGTAAACTGCTGTACATCAACTCTAAGTCAACTTTCCCTCTTTCTCAGGTAATATATTTACAACCTTCCATTATTTCTATGAATAACCATAAGCTGTATTATTCTATTTTTTTCTTATTATTAGACTACAAAAATGATGTGTGATTACTATTTCTGAAATATTTTGGGTATATATCCAACTACTATCTTGGATTGTAGGATATATATCCAACTACTATCTAGGATGGCTTTAGCTTCAGCCTAACAATTCAGGACCTAAGTGGCAACACAGTGGAATAAAAGGAGTAGGTATGAATATCTGACTGAGCACCAGATGTACCTACTATCGTTTGTTTACTTATACATATAAATATTTGCCTATGGCCCACTCCAAAGACTCAAGGCAGTTCAAAATAGACCTTAAATATAAAAAAGAAAACAGGTATCTGTGCTAAATAAGTAGACTTTAATAAATTGATTACATATTTTTAAAAATGATGTATGATTACTTTTTCTGAAATATTTTGGGTCTTTTTTCACTTCCTAATTTAATCTAATAAGTAAGTAAATCAAGTCCCTCAACTAAAGTAAATCAAGTCCCTCAACTAAATATTAACCAGATCTGACCATGCTTTCTCAAGATCTTCCAAGTTTGATTAGGTGCTGATATCCATTGAGGGCCTGTATCATTGTCCATCAAATGTCTTTAAAATGAAAATGTATGGATTCTGTAAAGTCATCTTTTGAGATTAGAACTGAGATAGTTGAACATGTAAATAAAATGGTTACTTTATTCATTTCAAATGTTCAATGGAAAAGTGAAAAGAATAAAGAAATGGAATTCCTATTGATTTTTTAGCATATTTCATTTGTATTCTGAAATGTGTGCAAGCAATTCATAACATTCATATGTTTTTTATGCTTTTTATACTTTTTTGATATCATTTTTATGTCATTTTTATACTTTTCAAGCTGAGTTAAAGTGAACTATATCCAAATAGAGATAATTTGTATAGTAGGATGACAGTTTCATGGTGGAACCATGCATTTTTATAGAAACGCAGTGCTCATCTACATATGGTTTTGATTCTGTTTTATAATACAATGAGCTATACAAATTGGTGCTACTTCAACTATAAATGGAAGGCAGTGATGTGTATGTAGATTCCTGCAAATTAAACTATAGTATTACTTTAATATGACACTGAAAACATTAAATCCCTCATATCAACTCTGCACTTAAAATCAGTTTCACATTTTGACTATTTTATAAATCTTTATTTTAAATCTCTATTTTAAATCTTTATTTTATTAAAAATTTAAATTACAGTAATAAAAACTAATACAAATAAAAAGACTAAAAATAAAATAAAAATAAAACAAATAAAAATAAAGTATATTAAAGAAGAAAAAAGAAATAAAACAAAGTGACTTCACCTTCACCACAAGTATAAATAATTTTCGTAACATATCACGTCTAATTTTTGTAACATATCACGTCTAGTCTTGAAATACAACAAATATCTTCTTCCCATATACCATATTTTATCTATAAATTAATCTATAAAGCCTTGTCATTTCAATACTGATGTCAGCAACAGTCCTTTAAGGGTTACCAGAGAAAATATCATACACATTTTAACCTTGATCAAACAATGTATTCCTTTATTTTACTTTTAACAGTCTTGATATTTATTCCAGTCAAATAATGCTGTGGAATTTGCTGTTGTTTTTTTCATTTCTTTTTTCTTACAAAACTCTCAAAGCATAAAAAGCCTTTTTTAATACATCTAATATTGGAAAAAATATCCGTATCACTCTCTTGGCTTGTCATTTGTATTTCCTTTTGCCAGTTTCTTTTGTCTGTTCATGTAACATCGTTTTCCATCTTTCTTACAGCTTATATCTTTTTAAGTTCATTTTGAAATCAGTCTCAAATTGTCAGGTATAACTCTCCCTCTTTCATAGGTTTTAAACATAGTCAATGTATCAAGGCAGACACTATTAAAATTTGAAACCATTGTTCGAAAATACCCCTTAGATATTAGCAAACATTTTACTTCATTCTGTATTGTTGAGCTTGAGTGTTCTCCTTCAGTTATAATCTTTAGTTCCTTCTTGTTTCCCTTAATGACTACTTCTGAAGTCTTAACTTAGTATATTATTTTTGAAAGAATCAAATCAAAAGTTTATCAGAGGAAGCATTTTTATAATTAATTTCAAACTCTTATTGTTCATTTATCTTGAGCCTAAGTTCATTTGTAACTTTCTATAATCAAAGTTTTAACCACCCTTTTGCTTTTTATATCAAAATAGAATTTTACAGCTCCTAAACTCTTCTAAGGATTGAAGAAAATGAACCCAGTGTAGATTTTCTGGATGCTATTCCTTCTAAAATATACATATTATTGTATGAGATATTTGAACATAGACATTTCAACATGGCTATTAATACACTCCATAAATTATATGTATGCTTGTGCTAAAGGAGATTTAATTCTGACAAATTATATTTTTCCCCCTGGAAAAAAATCATGATAAATTTGTTTTATGAATCAACCATCCTAATTTATACTATCATGCATATCAAGCTACTATCTATGATGGCTTTAGTTTCAGCCTAACAATTCAGGACCTAAGTGGCAACACAGTGGAAGAAAAGGAGTAAATATGAAAATCTGACTTTGAGCATCAGATGTACCCACGATAATTTGTTATGCATACAAATATTTACCTACGGTCCACTCCAAAGACTCAAGGCAGTTCAAAATAACAATGGTGTACAATCAAACTCTCCTGAACCAACCTATTAAAATACCCAATACAAATGTTGTAAATGAAAACAACACATAACAAAAGCACAATCCATAACTGCTTTAATTACTCCCCTAAAGTAAGAGGTGAGATAGGGAGCCTACTAAAACTCAGGGGATAAGCAAGTTATTTGGTGATCTGGAGGCTGTCACTGAGAAGGATCATCATCAGACCTTCACTGTCTTGATCTCCAAGAAGAGGGGCACCCATGTTATAAATTAGCTTTCTTGATAGATGGTCCTGCTGAAATAGCTCAGCTAAAGATATTCAGATGTTATCTTGCTCCATTGCTCTGTATCAGTAGAGGATTAGAGCTCTTTATTGCTAATGGCACCACAAAAATCTATAAATGCATTGCATGATGTGAATTGAGAGCTGTGCTGCAGCCAGATCTGTTTTGTTTACTGTATTAGAACAGTAGTCCTCGATTTACAACCACATTTGTGACTAGAACTTTCACTACTAAGTGAGGTTATTGTAAAGTGAGACATACCTGATTTTATTACCTTTTTTGCTCTGGTTGTTAAGCAAATCTGGTTTCACCATTGACATTGGCTTGTTGGAAATCAGCTAGGAAAGTTGCAAATGATCCCAAGATACTGCAACTGTTGTAAATACATTCTTGTTGCCAGGTACCCAAATTCTGACTATGTGGCCTATGGACACTGTGACAATCATAAGTGCAAGGATCTAGCATAAGTAACTTTTTTAGTATCATTGATCATTAAAATGGTCACTAAGCGAATGGCTGTCCAGCAGCAATATTCCATTCACTTACTTACTAGTGCTGATTTTAGCCAGTTTGTGCAGTGGTTAAAGTTGGTCAATTTCTTTCAGTCCTATGAAGGAGGAAAAAGCAAATCACTTCTGAAAAAGCTTGTTAAAAAAACTGACAGGACTTGTCCATGCAATTTCTGAGAATTGGATATGATAAAATGGAAGGGAAAAAAGTGCTTATATGCCACACTCGTCTGCAAAGATTCAAAGAGGCTTACAAAACTCTTTCTGCTAAGAGGATTAAAAACAGTACATCAAAATAACAAAAGAATAACAAGATGAAAAACTTACATTAAAATAAGAATGAACTGTATGCTGAAGGAATAACAAATATCGATACATAGTCTGTCAGGGGCTTCCCTCTTAACAACAATTCTTAATTCTAGCTCTTTGGAATGACTTTTACAAGAAACAAGCTAGTGCAATCTAGGGAACCACAACTTAAAAGTCTCATCCCTGGATTGCTAAAGATGATGTTCTCTTTTTAAAAAGCTATCTAAAGGAAGACCAGACTTCCAGGTTATATTCAATGGACAGAAATCTAAGGAAGTAGCTGGTATCAAAGATATCCAGGTTCAAAGTGATATAGGATTTTATGAGTGAGCACCAATACCTTGAATTGTATCAGGGAAATAACTGATCATCAGTGTAAGTTTTGAAATTGGGATGTTACACGAGAAAGCTTAGAATGCTTAGTAACATCCATTATCAGTCAGGCTCCTGCATTTTAGACCAGTTGAAATTCTTTTCACTTATTTTAAAAATGTCTATTCTTGTTTGCAAATTTTATCAATACACAGAGCTTTTGCAAGCAACTTTGCTGAATGTGCATACTCGTTGAAAGAAGCTTTACAAGAAACAATATTTTAAATTAAATTTCCTAATATCATTTAAAAAAAAACCATATCAATAGGTTTTGCATAAATGGCAAGGCCTATGCTCTTTCTATCAACTTTTTGAGGCATGCTTTCTTGTTTGAACAATCCCTCTCATAAATAAAAAATGGTGTAACGTTTGAGTAATTGTGTACAGATTTTGAAACAGATCATGGCTGCTTCGCCAGCTGTTGCAACCCTGAGCCCAAAATCAAGCTGACACATGCCAAGAACACAGACCCAGACCCCAAACTCGAAGCCAGACTAAAACCCAGAATGCTACATCACAGCCACCCACTCAGGATATCACATCAGAAAACTCAGGAAATTATACCACAAGAACTCAAGAAGTTGCAACACAGCAAATGACCAATAAGTCTCACAAGGTCATCACACAACCCACTACCCAAGCCGTTACTACACAGGAGGCGAATGGAAAAGAGATCAAAATAAGCCACCACCACCAGTATTGTTAGTTTTGTTGTG
This sequence comes from Laticauda colubrina, assembly GCA_015471245.1. Classification (NCBI taxonomy): domain Eukaryota; kingdom Metazoa; phylum Chordata; class Lepidosauria; order Squamata; family Elapidae; genus Laticauda; species Laticauda colubrina. Next base: position 2,906,217 of record BLBF01000039.1, read on the forward strand.
GAAATATCCTGGATCTTGTACTGTAATCTCCTGGGTCATTTGTTTTGTAGTGATTTTTTTTCCATTAGCCTCTAGTGTTTTAACAGCTTGAGTAATGGGTTGTGTGATGGGCTTGTGAGTTCTTTTGTTGTGGTATCCTGGGTCCTAGGTTGTAATCCCCTGGGATATTTGATCTCTTTTCCATTCACCTCCTGTGTAGTAACGGCTTGGGTAGTGGGTTGTGTGATGACCTTGTGAGACTTATTGCTGTGGTATCCTTGGTCTTGTGCTGTGATATCCTGGGTCATTTGCTGTGTCATTTGCCTAGTCCAACTCCCTGCTGAAGCAGGAGACCCTACACCACTTCAGACAAATCACTGCACAATTTCTTCTTAAAAACCTCCAGTTTTGGAACACCCACAGCTTCTTGAGACAAGTTGTTCCACTAATTAATTGTTCTGTCAGGAAATTTCATTTCCTTCATTAATACCTTCATTTATTCATTGATACCTGACAGATATCATTTACCCCAAGTATCATGGATTACTGTTTTAATTGCTAGTGTTTAAAATATTTGCATACTCTCCAGTGTCACATCAGTGAGATGGAAAGCTATATACATTATCTAAACAAAAAACCAAGAAGTCTTATATCATTGTCTCTTCATATGCAATATGCACAAAATACAGCCATGTCTACCCTGTTATGCTCAAGATTAGACACATGGAAATGAACCTCTAGGAAATCAATTAAAGAAGCAGAAAATGATACAATACATGAAAGTTCCACACTAAAAGGGGATCAGGCTAGCATTTGAATTCCAGGCTAGTCTTAATGATCCATGAAAAGGCCATGAAATTTAGCTGAATCTCTTAAAGCTTTATATTCTAAGACTTGTGGATGCTTGGGATAACCATTTTCTAATTGGGCCTTTGAATATACTGAAATTGCTTTTCTCCCCTCTTCCCTTTTTTATTTAAATTATTTGAATATTCACAATTTCTGCAGAATTTGACATCTCTTGAGCATATGGCTATAGTATGGTATATATAAAAAGCCATGAATCAGTGCAACTTAGAAGGATTTTCTTTTGAAGCAGACCTTCAAATATTGAAACATTTTCAGCTTTTAATATAGAATTGAAGTGCTTAGTCAGAGTAACTACAAATGCTTAATAATGAAATATTCTAATACAATGGGCATTGTATTTATTTGCATCATCCTTTTATCCTATCCAACTTATATCCCGAAAGCAGGTTTTTCTTGGGAAAAAAGGAGGACTTATACACAGACATAGCTTATTCTGTAACCTTATGAAAAAACAAATTATCCTGTATAGCTAATGTGTTTTCAATACAATAGAATTTTAAGCATTTCTGGTATAACGCAGAAACTCTGACTTAAAACTGAATAACAGACAGATCTATATGTAAAGTTTGTTGATTGGTATAGTTTTACTCCTGCTGCCCCAATCCTACACTGTTATTTCAGGCTTTTGTTTTCTTTAGTTTAAGGCTAGGTCCCACTGGCCGACTGATGCAAAGCGTATGGAAAAAGGACACAGCGGACGAGCAAAATTTTGGGGGTGCTCCATCCGTTGTCATCCAAAAAGTGGCAAAAATTTGCATAAACAGAACAGAAAAGAAAGGAAAAGAACGGACGTGGGTAATATGTAGTGGGGATGTTAAATGGATGTTCATAGGAAGCCTAGAGGATGTATATAGGATGCAAACCGTTCACTGCTCATCCTTTCTATTTCCGTGCTACTAACGCTGTGTAGATGTTCTGTGTACCTTTTGTTTCCTCCCTCTTTCCGTTTTCAGCTGCAGTGGATGTGAGTTGAGGGAATGCCCAGAGGATGCAGAGAGGATACAGCGGACATTTAATGGATGATAAACGGACATAGAACATTTGTTGCTCGTATGTCATGGATTTACATCGTACACAGCGGAAAGTTCATCCGTTCACAAAGTTTTGTACAGCTCAAAACTTCTTGAGCGGGTGAAATCTCAGTGGACGGATGCTCAAAGGATAGAGCATATGAAACATGTATGCAATGAGTACACAATGGATGCATAGCGTTTTCCAATGTTTTTTAACATTTTACATCCTCTTTGCATCCGTTGGTGCAGTGGGACAAGGGCTTTACTCATCCTTACTCTTGTAAGTACACTCATTACATTGCTTATTCTGAAAGAGAATGCTATGGTAGATCTATATATGTGTACATGTTTTTTGCTCCTTATTGATACACAATTACTTGTATTTTCACCAGCACCATTAACTATTCCTATCCACACCTTTCTAATTTTGCAAACCAGTCTTGCTTATATTATATCCACATAGAATCTTATAAATTTTTCTTTTTGGTGATCTCATGAACTCGCTCCAACAAATGATTGTCGCCTCCTTCCTGGACCCATTTTCCTCTTTCAAAAATGTGTTTTACAATTTCATTTTTATTGTTCTATTTTTATACATGATTCAAAATAATTTGTTTATACTTGTCTATCATTTTTGCATTCAATCCTTAATCAGTATCTTATTTTGACCCTATGTCTTTTTGTTTTATCATATGACTTTAGAACCCTATTGCTTGTATATTCAACTTTTGTTCTCCTGACATCAATTCTCAGTCCCCTAAAATAGAAAACAGAAACACATTCTTAGCCCTCCCTTCCCAGGTTTTGCTCATTATTACCTCTTATATTCAATCAGAGTTTATGATTCCTAGGCATACTTAACAAACTAACTTTCTGTATTCATTCTTGCTATTAATTTCCTCTTAAAGGTGAACAGCAATGGCTTTCTTTTTATCATCAGACACAGATGCAACCTCACACACAATCATCCATATGAATGGTGTATGAATTTAATTAATCATCATCATCATCATCACATTATCAACATACCTAGCCATCATAAACAAACTTCATTTGTTTTGTAATATTTCTGCAGTGACTCTTACAGCCTTACAATTTTCAACTCTTCACAACTTTTTTCTACATCTCACACCCTTTCCCCTTTACACCCCATCACTTCGGAGTAATACACAGCAGACTAACCCATATTTGAGATCCATTTTTTTAAAAAAATGTAATTCAGAAGATTAATGCAAGGCTGCACATTTTTGTATATATTTTTCATTTTCATTCCAAGTGATGGAGAAAAACTGGGGGGTAGAGTTAGTCCAAAGAGAAGAACATTTGGTGAATTTGTTCTCACAGATGGGCTGTGATTTTTTTCTGTGTGATTATCTTTTCTTTCTTTGAACAATAACGTCTTCAGTGATCTGCAGCTTTTGTGTATAATTCATCCTCTTGTAAGATGTCAGAAAACAACCAACAGAACTCCTTTCCTGGTAGTTTTTTAGATCATGAGCTTTATGCAGTTATTCTCATTATAGAATGATGGGAAAGTACACAATAGAAAAACAACCACAAATATCCTCAGGCAGCTTTGCCACAATAAGTTCAAAGAATCAAGTACTTCAAAACCAAGTACTTCTGAAAAATCTACTTCAGAGTTTCATATCATAAATTTATATGTAGAATTATTTCTACATACATTTTAGAATTAAAAGAACTTTTTTTAAAAAAACTGCCAAATCTTCATTCAGCCTAAAGAAATTCTAAAATTGTTTCTAAAACAGGAGAAACTTTTTTCACGTGAGAATAAAACTTTCAAGAAATTGGAAACAATTTTGAATCAGAATTCTAAAAAAAACTTTCCTTTTGGCTTTCTTTGCTCTTTGGAGAGAGCTGATGAAGTCTTTCTTTCCTCAAAATATATTCATGTCTAACTCTCAGAGTGAACTTGCATGGTTGGATCTTGAATCCTTGACTGGTTGACGATGAAGGTTGGCTCACTATGAGCAGATATTTGCATCCAGATGAATGTGGAGGGGATTTTGGTGGAATATTTGGGATTTAGGATCTGTTTCTTTTATCAGTATTATGCCATCTCTTGATCCAAAACAAGAAGAAAAATTTCCCTGGTGTTACTTTATTCCTGTATGACCTTTAATTAGGAAGAGTTTGAAGATTAAATATGCAGGAGGTGAACTGCAAAGGTTAATTGTCTTTTATCCAACAATGATGATGACAAGCTTTGTCAAAATGACAAGAGTTGGGAGGCATGCAAAAGGAGGACAAAAGAAAGAAGAGCTGTTTGTCTATCAAACTAGGCAGATAGTTGCAACCACATAACACTCTGACTCCAAAGCCAGCTATGAATAAATGCTGCATGCATAATGCTAAAAATATGTCAGTTGCTACTGAGTTGTATTCTGTATTATGGAATGATGAATAAGTTACTGAAATAAAACCACCTACTTATTTTTGCCAGCAAAAAAAAAAAAAAAAATCCTCCTACATGGCACACCAAATCTCGACTTGGTTTGCTCAGTTTGACTGAAAGAACTAATTCTACATATACAGTATGTATATGTACTTAATGATTTCAAACTGTGAAGTAGATTTTTCAGGAGTACTTGGTTTTGAAGTAGTTTTTGCAAGACTAAAAAAAAATGCTGAATCAGCTTTTTGTAATTTCCTCATTTAACATTCCTTATGCCATATGCTGTACTTCTCAAATACCATCAATCTACTATGTGCCAGAAGAGTGTTCAAAACTGTCCATCTGTAGCTAGTTTTGAACATACTATTCTTAACTATATAACCATATTTCATCTGGATATTGAAAATTGGACCAAAAGTTACCCAAAAGTATTGAACCTGTTAAATAACTTTTTTCTTTCATTTCAAGTGTTGATACAATTATTTCATTTTATTTTATTTTTTATTGGTGCTGATAAGAATGGAATGCTGAACTCCTCTAGTATGTATAGAAATCCAAGGCCCCAAAACTCTTTTTTTGATGCCTCGTAAAAATCATGCTAGTCTTTTTCTGTGCAGTATTTCCAGTCAGAGCAGTTTCTAGATGTAGGGGCTGCATAGCTCTATCTGTTGCTATGAGGCTGCTAGCTTTGACCTGCTTTATCATATGAAGCAATGTTACTAGCAGTGGTTATTTTCTTAGATTTATCAAAGAAAGATGATCATTATTCTTGAAGTCCCTAGAGGCAGCACTTGAGATGATAAGTGCATCGTTTTTATGAGCTCCTATGGTTCTTATGTAGGTAACTGCCTTGAAATCAACCATTTATTCGACTTGAAGGCCAGGAGATCTTGGAGAACTACTTGTGAGCATCTGAAATGTGCCATTTAAGATGTCTATGTGGTTACCATCAAGGAAGAAATCTTATCAATTATAGTGCCCTGGTTTTGCAATTTCAGAAGCATTATGATGGGCAATCTATGGATAGCCTGTGACTTGACAATCCCAACCTCCCAAATCCATTTATGCATGTTCCAGAGTCTTAGAAATCACATATGCAGTTTGCACTTCTATCCCTTTTCATTGGGGGAAAAACAATGATGGCAAAACCCAGTTTAGCTTTCACAATTTAAAATAGTCTTGACAGTGATTTTTCTGAGCCTTGGCTTAAAATAAACCCATAGAAAGCCTTGCCAACTCATTTTGATGATATCATTGTGCCCAAAACAGCCCACTCAGTGAAAAGCTCATTCCATTGTATTTCTGACTGAAAACAAGTTTTTTTAAGTTGGCCAGTTTTTTTCAATGCAACCATGCTGTAATACAATATTTTACATAAGTTTAGGCATCATATATGACACTTCACATATTTTGATAATATAATATTTTTGAAAGGCAAGACATAAATCCAGGGGTGGGATTCAAATTTTTTAACAACTGGTTCTGTGGGCATGAGTTGGTGGGTGTGGTTTGGTGGTCATGTGACTGGGTGGGCATGGCTTGTTGGTCATGTTATTGGCTGGGCGTGGCCAATCAATATCACTCACATCTAGGCACGTATCTCCTCGCCTGGCCTCTCCTGACTATGGGGATTCTGCAACAGGCCTAAGTATGAAAAATACTCATAAGTCACTTTTTTCAGTGCCATTGTAACTTTGAATGGTCACTCCACCCAAGCAAAGTACCAGCAAAGGAGGGGAAAAAAAAACTCCAGAGAAGTTCCAGAGACAAGAAGTCTAGTCCTGCCAAGAATGTAATAAGGGTTAACAGAGAGGCAGTTTCTGTAAGCAACATCAGAATGTTTCCTTCCTGCCTTCCTTACAGGATTAGGCCTGTAATTTCTTCTAACAATCGGTTCTCCAAACTGCTTAGATTGTTAACAACCAGTTCTAGCGAATAGGTGCAAACGGGTAGAACCCCGTCATAAATCTGAATGTATCAATAATATAATAAGCAACAAGAAGATAGTTACTAAGTGTGTACATTGTTCATCAAAGGCTATAAAGCTTTGTATCTTTGTGTTTTTAATCTATTTGCATGACCTATTAACACAGAGATAGGTGGAATTCAATAAGGTGCTCTGCATGCCATAAATTTCTAAACTTCTAAGAAATATTTAAATGATTATGAATGGGAAAAAGCAGAAATCAAGCTATTCCAAGCATCAAATTTTTAAAGAAAATATTATAAATCTATAGCAATATATTTAGTATTTGTACGTGTAGCAGCAATTAAATTAACATAGTTAAAATACGAAAGCTTATTTTGTGTCTCTTTTAGAACTATCAAATCATTATGTGTCCCCCATCTAACTATTTTAAATTGTAGAATTATTTTATGCAAGTATATTTCCATGTATACAAATATGTTCAGGATTATCCAAATTTATTATGCTCTGATATTTTACATCCTCTTGAAAAAGGTACTATCATAATATACATATCAATGAACCAAAGTTGAGCATATCTCAATAATCCCATAAATTTTAGAATCAAAATTGTGTAATACTGTACTATAAGGAGTAAAATCTTCTACTCAAATGTCCACTTCATTGAATTTGTTACTGAATTTATCTCCATATGGATGGGGGGAGGGGCAAATGGTAGGTTTATGAGATTTTCATTTATTTGAGAGAAATTGGTATATCATGATACTCAACATTAAAACAAATGTGAATTCCTGCGAATGATACCAAGTTGGCATATCACAATGATGCCAAAATGAGGATACATGGGTAATGGTATCATTACACAGATTCCACTATTATGATAATATATATCCCCTTTATAGATTTGAGACACACATATGCTCAAGTTGTGTTCCAAATTTTGTTATTCTTTGGGAACTGGGGTATGATATCACAGGTTTAGTTCAGCACTATTAAGTTTTGGTTGCAAATATATGTTATTTTAAAAAAAAAACAAGAAAGGATTGTTTCAGGAAATCTCAAATGAATTCTTCATAGATATGTAGTTTAAACAGGTAACTCAAAAGATTAGCCAAATTGACATTGATCCTGATTATTTATTCTGCAGGGGTATACCAACATTTCATTATATAATTGAAAACTATGGGATAATTTATCACAGGAATTGGCTAAAGCCAAAGCATTGTGTTCACCTGTAACTTTTGAAATTAACTACAGATATATTTTTCAACTCCATAAATATTTGATATTTAAGCAAATACTGTACAGAATAGTCTTTTCAAAAGTCAGACCAAATATGCTGTATGGAAGATTTCAAATACTTCCCATTTCTCATAGACTGTATCCTGGTAATGATCCTAAAATGGTAAATCATATTTTATTCTATTATGGATTTTGTAAGAGACTTTGGCAGGAAGTACCTGACCTATTTTAAAATCCAAACCTGGAAGAGTACTTCTGTGTATATAAAATTTTTACTTGCAGATGAACATCCTAAGTTAACAGTAGCAACCAGATTTTTAACACTAGCTACAAAAACAAGGCTTTTAGTAACAACCTAAATAATCTTACAAATTAAATAACCTGTGACCTGTTAGGTCACAGTTTCAGAGACATTTCCTTATCTAAACAGAGAAACAGAGTGACCACAGGCAGGCAAAGAAAAAAAAAATCAGTGAAAGTAGGAATAAGTTCCAAATTCCTGTCGGTTTGTCCAGTGGAAAGCTGACTGTGAACATCAGAAATTTCCCTTCCCTTCCCCTCCCTTCCTTTCACTTTCCTTTTCTTTTCTTCCCATTAGGTGTGTACTTGACTGCTGCTGCTAGATGGCTGAAGGAGTGAGAAAGCATGTGGATGAGAGACATGGTACAAGCGCAGGAGACTAAGCCGTTTCTCCATTCACTTTCTTCTTTTGCTAGTGAGAAAGTGGCAAGGAAGTTGGGAAGCTGTTAAAGAAAATGAAAATCTTTTGAGTGTGGCTGACAATGGCAGCACAGCAGCAGCACTGAAGCAGCAAAAAAAAAAAAAAAAAACACCCCACCCAAATTTCATTTCCTTGGGCTGGCATTTTACATGTTATCCCATTTGAGATACCCTTGTTGACAATGTTTTGCTCTCTTAAGGCAATATTTTGCCCAACTGAAAGTTTCAAAGCATTAAATAGACATGGGACTTTTAATAGTACATGGATGAATGAGTTGAAAATATGTCTATTAGATAATACACTAAAAATTATTTGAACTGTGCTATTTATGCCAAATTCAGGTTATATTTGTAACTTGCTTTGAAGTCTTTCAGCCATAAATAAAATTGATTGATTGAGTCACATATTTTAGTCACAATATGTAATGCTTTAATGATATCATGAATATTTTGTCATTTGCAACCTTGAGTACTGAGTTGCAGCCTTGCTTAATCTTAACATCAGTGTGCTTTGAAACAAACCAACAGATCTATATGAATAAAAAGAGGTAAAGAAAGCCTGCCCAGTATGGCTTCTGGAATTCTTTCCACGTGATTTACCATTAATGACCATAGGGAGAGGCCAGTTTGTTCTCTCCATTAAAAAAAGTGTTGTGTTCCTTCTATTCTTATGTCACATCTGTGCGTGTGTATGTGTTTAATGGGAAACACAGGAAGTTTGCATTTGCCCTGACCAGAGAGAATGAAAATTTTAATCAACAATCAGCCATGTTCCAATCTGCTTTCACATTGCTCTCTTGTAATGTCGCATTGTGGGACATTTTCTCAGCTGTTTTTTTTCCAGAGCCCAAATTGAATCCAGCTCAATTTTTTTTAGTTTGAGTTTTCTTTGCCAGGCTTCCCGCCCCCTCCCCAAATCTTGTTCTCTTCAGTTTGCAGAGTTTGCCTAAATGGATAGACAAACTCTTGATCACCTTTACATGACTTATTTCCAATATTCAGTGAGGTAAAAAAAATAAAACTACACAATATCTATATCCTATATACACAGAAACACACATTATAACACATACACACATAAATACATGCATATATACATGGTATGTATGAATTAAAGGTACAAACTAAAAAAAACAAAACAGAACCCTAAAGCTGGATGGATATTTTTTCTCATTGATCATTTCAGTTCTGATCTGCTTCATCACAAATATGTATAAAGACTATCAAAGGGGGAGCATTTCCCCTTGTTTAGTTTCCAAGCTTGTCTCAACTTGACCTTTCCAATGTGCCCAGAGTTTTTGAAAATATTGCAGCACACAGCCAGAGAGGCACTCAGCAGTGGGCATTACTCATCCCTTCTCTTAGCTAAGTGCTTAATGAATCTCAAACTTTTAAATGGACTTGGGAAAGAGCTTAACGTAAGCTGTAAGCTTGCAAATAAAATTTGGTTTGAGCCAATGTAGAGTCTTATTGCCAAACTATCCAGAAAATTAGATGGCAAGTCAGTTGCACTGTCTTTCTTTCCATCAGCTTCAAAGAATAATTTGAAAGAGTTTTTCCCCTCACATTTCTGGGTCACACTATTATCTATATGAGGAAAAGCAGCAGATACTTATTTGCAAGACACTAGGGGACTTGCCAGAATTTTTTCAACAGCAAATTTAAAAGTAATAATAACCAAAATAAAATTAGGAGAAAACTAAAGTATGGATTTTTGACTGAAGCTAAGTTTATGTCTAGTACATTTTGTAATTCTTGATATAAGACAACTCTCCTTAAGTATTATTTACCCTTATTTGGTAAATCCTGATGAAGACGATGACTATAATAATCATGATTTCTAACAAATCTAATGCTTGTGACCCTTCCTTTAAGTGCAGATCCAGAGGAAACCAACTTTTTCACAGAGGGAACAAATATTCCAGAAAAAAAAGTTCATTAAAGCATCGAATATGGAACACAGATGTTCATATAGCATGAGATCATTGATTGCAGGAAATGAAAAATGAAAGTGCTCTTTGAGAGATTCACAGTTGAGAGGAAAGCTAACTTTCGTTATTTCTCTTTTCACGTTGTGCATAAAATGAGGGTTTGATAAGCAAGTTCAATTTGCAACATACTTTCCATTTGCAAATGTCACCAGAAACACTTTTATTATTAAGGGTTAATAAGTAAATTGTACTCTTTCTGACCACAAATAGTAGGGCATAAGAAAATTATTATCCAGTTTTCTAAAGTTTTTTTCTCCCACCCGACTCTATTCCTTAAATATATTAAGCACTCATTGGTTAGTTTAGGCTTTGATTTCAGAATGTTATTTTTAAAGGATTTTTATTAAGGGTTGCTTATACTCTTCAGCAAATTTTAAGACTCTCTCGAGTATGCTGATATATCCCTTTCATTTCCCTTGCGAGATCCATCTTGATTTTGCTGTTGAAGGGAGCAATAATCGTCATAAAATCCATTCTATCCCATTGCTTCTTTTCTTAAAAGAAGAAGCAGTAATATGCTTGCTCTCCTGCTTTCAATACACTTTTCGCTTCTCAGGGGAAGCAAAACCACCTCCAGGATCCCTCGCTGCTTTTCCCTGGAATAGAAAATCAAAGAACAAAATTTGGAATTTATCCCACCATGTATTTATCCCACCATGATGACCAATCCTCAGGAGAGGGAGAAGGTTAAAAAGTGGGCAGTCTGCCACCTTACAAATGCTTGCCCATTGTTGCTAGGACAGAAAATAGGTTTGTGTTTGCAAAAGGGAGTGAGAGAGAATGCTTTCTTCTCCTTCTTTTTGCCTAGTTTTGCTTTGTTTTCAATTTATTCCATGATTTTACCAACTGTAGACCCCTGGAATTATGGTTCCAATTTGAAAACGGGTAAGAAGCCGTCTTTGCATCTGATTGCTGTTCATCCCTCTCTGTCCTTACATACAGTATGCTATTTTGTTGCCACCTCTAGCAGAAATGCTGGGGGATATGTTGATATACCCAATGACACAGAGCATCTATACATATGGCCAGGTCTTAGAGTACATTTTTATATGTAGAACTGTTTGCTGCTAAACAGGCACAATTAATACATAAACAAATAAACATGATGACATTCTCTGTATATGTACTTAGAGAGCCCTTGTTATTGTCATTTTATAGCTCAGGTAGTTTTTCAAAACAAGATACTTTGCATTTTTTGTGGCGAGACAGGTTTAAAGCATTATTTTAAAATTAAAAAAGGTACTTTGGTACTACTTCGCTGAGTCGGCTCCAGTTCAGTACAGATGCTGGAAGGAAACAATGTTTCAGCAGTACTCCTATTTGTAGATGACATCAAATCAATGAGAAGAGTCCCCAAAGGAATATCCTTTAATGGGAGAAAAAGTAGTTCAGTGGTATAGCACTGACTTTTCATAAAGATTTCAAGTTCAATCTCTGGCATTTCCAGATAGAATACTGTGGCTCTGGAGAAAAGTTACTGGATCTATGTCAATAAAACTGGGCCAAATGTAGCAATTGGATCAATTGAGCATGTCTGCTCCGTCTTTTGTCAAAGTGGGGAAACAGCAGGGCTCATGAAATTTCATGCAAATGAATGTCCAAGTGAGGCACAATGTAGTGATGTTACCAATAATATGGTAATGTTGAGTAATGATAATAAAGTAGATAATGTTGATGAAGGCACCACTAACAGGGCTAACTTTAAGAAAAGGAGGGAGGAAATCATCCTCCTACTGAAAAAGGTGAGAGCTATATAGAGGCAATGAAAAAGTCAGTTTCCAAATTAGCACTAATGAAGAAAGAGGCTTAAAGTAAGATGCCCCGCTATATAATTCCATTTAAGAACACTCTGGTTTATTAGCATTTGGAAGTTGAAGTGCCTTTCATAACAGACAAAAGATTATTTGGACAGTACTGGTGGTGAGAGGAAATAAAATATAGATCTATAAAACAATTATATGGCTAAATTAAAAGAAGGCTAAAGAGATTATGTTCTTCTACTCCCATATCACTGGAGTGGGATGTGTCACTGAATTAAACTGTTGATTCAGAAGAGATAGAAAAGATGTATATGAAGAGTACAGTTGGAAGATTTGCTCTTCCAACCTATGTTGAAGATGATGATGACTATTGGCTGGAATAGCTTTACATGAAGATCAGGATAGATCTACTACCTATATATAGTATGTTTACCTGTGGTAATTAGGAGACAGGGCTCTGAAGACTAATCAAGTATTATCAGTTACAGGTGTCCATACAATAAAGTTACATTTACCTGTGGGCTTGGAGCCATCTAATTCACATTGGATGTGATGGAACTTCAGTCTGATCTAGCACTACTCTTTATTATATCTTTAAAAATAGAGCCAATAAATGTGTATTACAAAATCTAAACCAGAGGCTCACAGAAGTATAAAACTGTACATCATTTCTCTAATCCATGTGAAGAAATGAGAATTCTGCTCCAATCCAACATCATTTTTTCCTGCTTATAAGCATGTAAGATATAGGATACACTTCAATTGCAAAATATGCTGTGCAATGCATCAATTTTTGTTTTAAAATTGGAAACCATGGATCTTTTATATGGTTGGATTGAATCTATCAGGGCATCACAGAAATGTAATAAGTTTACTTGTAGTGGGCCACTAAATATCACAACCTCTTTATCAATTTGAATTTCCAGTTTCATCTCAAAAAACTCAGAACTGAACTTCTGCAGGCAAAGTAGTCCTTTTGTTACTGCACCGGTTGCTCACATAGTAAAGAAAAAGAATTCATACAAAACTAATGCTAGCATTTCCCTCATCTTACTTTCATCTCATATTTTCATCTCAGGTATCATTACTCAGGTATCATTACATAACAAGTAAATATCATTACTTGTTTCTGTAGACATTTCTTGTTGCTGTTGGCATTTTAACTATTTCTGTTTCTTTGAATTTTACAGATAGTTTACATATACGTCCTTTGTACATTTACTGTTTAGAAAGAAAAAATAACTAAAGAAAGAAAGAAATAATTAAAATAAGTTTCAAAGTTGCTAGTGAAGGAAATATCACTGGGGGGATTAGGTTTACTTTCTCCAATTGAAAGCACCTTCCAGATGTCTTGTTCCTTCTTTTCAGCCACACAGCTGAAACCTTATATACATTGTGGTGATTACTATCTAGATACCAGACAATCCCTTGATTGAATAATTTGGACAGTAACAGGGTTTAATTGTAAAATAATAGTAAAAAAGTTGATGATATCACTTTTGGAATGTTAACCCAGTAGTAGAAAGATAGCATATGCACATTTTTGTTTTCTTCTGTGGCTTGAACTAATTTCTTGCATTTTTAATCCAGCTTAGAATATAGCCCTGACCATCTATTTGAAAATGATTTTCTCTGCCTTTAGTGAAGCTCACGCCAATATAAGGAGATTCAGAATTGCAGCCTTAAAGATTGGTTTCAGAGATGTGAAGAAAACTTACAAAATATGTGTTTTACCATGGTTAAATAAAGAAAAATATCATAGATACACCACAGCAACCCCTATGGGTAATTTCTAGAATGCAGGAAACAGTTTCAAGGTACAAAAGTGTACTCATGATATACTAAAACAAAATCCCTGCATAATGGCCATCTCTGGAAAATGTACTTTGGGCAAGGACTCTCTGACCAAAAAGTAGCATGTCATTATTAAAAGCAGTTGGAAACCAACTGGTCCATTGTTCTAACCTGTACCGGTATTATTTCCTTCTGGCCTTTGGACAGGCAGCAATTCTGTGGACACGCAGAGAGCAGATCCCTCACATTAGTACAACAACATAAGCAGGATGATCCTGCCTGAAAGATGAAATGAAGATATCTTTAATTTCAAGAAAACAGAGCCAGATTTCTCCCCATTCTCCCCTTTTCTCTTTTTTCTGGAAGATAAAAATGCTTTCAGCAAATGCTGATGAAGTCACCCAAAGCAAAGAAGAACACCAAGAGTCCCTTTCATCCCAGCTGCTGATCTCAAGGTCTCCCATTAAAACATCTGCAATAGCCTTAATTGCAGAGTTGCTCACCAGAAGATTAATGGGAACATCTCTCTGTTCACCTATGCTCTTTAGAAAAAGTGTCTGCTACCTGGGAAAGTGCCTGTGAGACATAGCCACTTTGAGATTTCCACATAGGAATCTGTTCCACAATGAGGGTGGTATTTCCAGCTAAAAGCACCATCCTTACACTGAACTTTAAGCATCAAACTTCATGAGGAATCTGTCAAAAAGAAAAAGGGTCTTCCAAAAGCTGTCCTTTCCAGGGTGGGAATTCTGCACCCTTATTTTAAGAAACCATCCTCCAGAATTTAAAACAAAAAAATATACGGAGTCTCTGTATTCAAGCAGGGGATGTACAATTGTTTAAATGATTACAGATATCATTGATACATGGTTTGAGGTTCCAGCAAACTGTTTGAGGTTGGCTTCTGAAGACATGTGCACAGGTCAGCCTACAAAAGTTGATGTGAGGATACCTTAATATTAAAACAAGGAAACATACCATTTGGGTACGATCCACTCAGAATTAAAATTCCAACTTAACTTTAGGGAAACAAAGAACGGGGGAAACAGAAAGTGAAGAAATCAAGAAAGATGATTATTCTTTCACAAAGGGTTTAGAATCCTCAAGATGTCAGACCAAGCCATTTTCAACCATTTGTCTTGATAAAGATTATTTGAATCCCAGTGGAGCTCTGAGTCTTTTCCTCCCTTTTTACTTCCCTCCCCCTTCTGAGTTTTACCCTTCTTATGTTTCTCATCTGACCCCTTATATTTATTTGCCTCCTCAACTTTCTGTTCATCTCCTGCTCCTTTTCTGACTCCCTTATCTTCACTCCCTTCCTCCTCCCCCACTGCCATTTCTGCAGCACGTTCCCTTGACTTCCCTCCTTGCTTGCTTCGCTCCTCAAACCCACTCCGTTTGATGGAGGGAAGATGTTCTAAAATAAGGGAGGGCAGCAGCAGCTTCTCCCACCCCCCACCCCACCCCCCGCGCATGCTCTAAGCTTTCCCCCCTTGCTCCTTAAGACGGAACCTAAAAGAAGGAGAAATCTGATGGGGACACTTTTAAAAAAGAAAAAGAAAAAAAATCTTCACTCCGCGATCTCCGATCAAAGTTTGACCTGCCCTTCCTTCCCTTGTTCCCGAACGGCATCGCGACGTCTCGAGAAGATCCCAGGGCTGAGCTTAAATGCCCGCTGGATCATCTCAACGGCCTTGCGTGCGAGCGCTTGGGAGGAAGAAAGACTGACTTTCGGAAGGAAGCGATCAGCGGAGGGCAACCCCGAGATCCCACCCTTCGGGACGGGAAGAAACACGACCCCGGTCGCCGCTTCATCCCCTGAAGAATGCCTTTCCCCCACCCCCGTGGAGAGATCCGAGGCGCTGCGCGGTTTTCAAACCGCCAGGCAAGGGGACAGCGAGCGGGAGGAGGGTGGAGCGGGGATAAAAAAGCAGCCGCCTCGGAGTCCAACCCGGAGAGAGAAGCCACCTCGCCGCCCGTTCCGCAGTTCCCGCGTTCGGAGCCCGAGGCGCTGTCCGAAGTGCTGAGGGCGTTGAATTCCCCAGTCCCTTTAGGATCGCGCCTAATTGCCCGCGCAGCCGGCGAGGAAAGAGAGGCGCCGGGATGGGATATGGAGCTCGTCCCCCAGCTCTCTTCGCGGTCTCTCCTTCTTCCCACCACCACCCCTTCTTTCCCCCACCCCCCTCTCCCACCCCCGCCTTCTCTTCCTCCTGCTTTTCCCGTTGGGGATCGGTGGCCTGAGCAGGCGCGCCTCCAGGCTCCGGCGCCTCCCCCGCCTTTATGCCCGCCGCCATCCCAATTCCCCCGCTCCAGAAAGCGCCTCCAACTCCGTTGGGGCCAAGAAACCGTAAAGGGGAGCCGAACCGAGAGGAGGCAAAAGCCGACCAAGCGTGACCCAGCCGCCCGTTTCCCTGCGCGGCCCCGGGAGCAACAGCACGTACCTTGAGCTCTTCAATATCCAGATGGGGTGAGCGGTCCATGAACCGTAACTGAAGGACCCGGCGGCGAGAGGGCGAGCAAAGGCGGGAGGCGCGAGCAGAGCAGCGGCGGCGGCGGAAAACCCCCTCTCGAAGTTGTGCCAATTGCTCGCTGGGGGGGAGCCGAATCTCGAATAATAATCACACATCTATTCCCGGCTCTCTGTTTCCAGCCCAAACTCCGCCGTCTCCTCTAAATCCCAGCTGCTCGGCTGGATTTCATTGCCCGGGAATCGCCTCCGTCGCTTCCACAGTCCCAGATATCGGCGGAGGTTGGCAGAGCAGAGCCTAGATCCCCTCCGGCAGCCCCTCGGTCCGTTCCTTTCCGTCCCCTCCCCCGCGCCTGCTTAGATCTCCCTCCCCGATTAAAAGCGACAGGTGATCTTTCCTGCCCACGAGCCTGGGATCCTGTCCTGGAGCGAGGCAAAGGGGCGGAGGGCAGGACGAGGCGAGCCAGCAGAAGGCGGCGAAACCACGCCGGGCAGGCTCCGGGCGAGGGAAGCTTCCGCAAACGGCCAATCGCTGCCTCCGAAGGCAAAAGGCGGTGCAGCTCCCCGGTCTTCCCTGGACGGCATCAATGCAGCAAAACCGCCAGCCTCCGACCGTCTCCTCCTGCTGAAGAGCGCGAGCGTCTGGGCACCCCCGGCGCAAGGTGTCGGAGCCTCCTCCCCTGCCAGCTTAAGGCATCGGCGGCGTCCACGTTTCCCCGGCCGGAGCGACACGGATCCAAGTCCTGCAGGGACTCTTTTCGAGCCGAAGAAGGGATTCTGGATTGCTTTTTTTTTTTTTTTTTTCCTTTTTTCCCTTTTCCCGAGGATAAACAGCCCAACCGCTGGAGCGGGAGGGAGGGAGGGAGAGAAACAGCGAAGGAGGGGAAGGGAGGGGAAGAGAGAAGGGGAGGGGCGGCGGCGGAGGAGGAGGTAAAGGAAGAGGAGAAGAAGAAGAAAAAAGGAGAAGAAGGAGGAGGAAGAGAAGGAGAAGGGAGAAAGAAAGAAAGAAAGAAAGAAAGAAAGAAAGAAAGAAAGAAAGA
>BLBF01000039.1:2923445-2950924 GCA_015471245.1 Laticauda colubrina
AAGAAAGAAAGAAAGAAAGAAAGAAAGAAAGAAAGAAAGAAAGAAAGTCTGTCGGGACGAACTCGCTTTGCTAGGCTTTGTTTGCTTTTCCTTTGCTGAAAAGGGTTCCGAGGGGGGATTTCTTGCCCGACGAGCAAGAGCGGCGGCGGGGGGAGGGAGGACTTCCCTCCCCTTCTCTGTTTTACTGCCCTTCACCACCAGGTGACCGACTTCACTTGGCGCCTCTCAGGGCCAGCTCGCAGGGGATCCCTCGCCTCTGACAAAAAGCAACATTTCCTTTCCCAACGAACGCTCTTTTCCTCCGCACCGCGCCGTCGGGTCCTAATTCCCGCGGTAGAAAAACTATTTCGGAACCTTCCTGGACGTGCATTAGAAGGCGGATGGCTTCCTTTGGCGGCGGAGCGGGCAGGAGGATGAAGCTCAGCAGCTTCGTTGCTTGCTCTGCAAGACAACTCCAAAGCTTCGTCGCTTTTGGAGTTGTCCTGCAGAGCAAGTCTCGGCCCTGAGCTGTCGGAGAAGGAGAGAATGAAGGGGGGGAGGGAGAGAAATGGGGGATAGTATTTCAAGAACATTTGTTAATTTGAAAAATGTGTCCATAGGACTGTGGTTTGCACCAGGCACTTTCTTGATGTGGATATGTGCTGGTGATTCATGGGAGCAATTCAAAATGTTTATTAGGTTTGTTATCATAGCAATTTCACCTTCTATTCCCATTCATCTGAGACCTCTCTTCAGCACTTTCTCTCTCAAAGCACTTAGAACAGTATCTCTTTAGCAGATTAAAAAAACACATTTATTTGGATATGCTAAAAAAAACATTGTTTTTTAGGCCTCTTAATAGTCCAATGCCAATGAAGACCCGGATCCTGAATAGATGGTATAAACATAAAACAGGGTTGCAACTGGGACTGAAGTGAGGAGGTCCCTGTTATTCTCAATTGTTTGGGCTATACCACAGAACCTTCTTTGGCTTAGCATCTTTAGCTGGTTTCACTCTATTTGTAACAGGGTTTCTGTATTGTAGGATTTATATATGATTGGATGCTTACTCATGTTGGCACCTACAGACTACAATAGCATTTAAGAAGGATCGAGAAAACATTTCAACTGAAGTTGCAACTGAACCATTTTGTCTTTTGTCAAGCATCTTGCTGAAATCATGTTCTCACTTGCATTTAACCATGGCAGAAATATGCCCTAGCAACATTTTTTTTCTGTTTTGCCTCCAGCTTTTATCTTGTCCTTAACCTAAGAGTGAGGCCACATTGTTATCCTTAGCTGTACTAAGATTCAGCACTGTACTCTTTTCTCCTTTATTCAAACACCATCTAAAACAGCCTCAAGGTGTGCAAAAGCTGTGAGGCAAAAGCTTTCTTGGAGGAAAGTCTAAAATGATTGGCAATGTCTAGGAACAGAGACAACAGAGACAGGACGAGATAAAAGAAGCAGCAAGTTTCATGCCAAAAGGTGTTCTTGTAGACTTAAGGATGAATGGAGAACATATCAGTTCAACCTGGGCTAACTTCTATGAGACGTATGCTGTCTATGATTCTGCGCAGGACCAACAGACAAGAATCCTGATGGGGCAATTATTTAGTGAGCACCTTTGGGCAAACTCCCTCCATTCCACCAAGGTAGCTATTTATTTATGTACTTTTAAAAAGAACAAAATAACAACATGCCTGTTTACCAGGAATGCTTCAAAATTAGTATTTATCTTTTGGTTTCATCATGTGGTTAAGTTTTTGGGACGTAAAATTGCTACCTATCATTCATGGCCCTCATTCCAGTGATTGTATAATAATACTTTCTCAAGTCTTCTTCTCAAGTATTATTATACAACCACTGGAATGAGTGAAAGGTAGCAATTTCACCTTTCAAAAACTTAACCACATGATAATACTTTCTTAAGTATTAGTAGTCAAGATGACTATTGCCCTTATTAGACTGAAAAGTGGACCATTACAGTAGAGAAATGTGTTCTAGAAGAGGGACATATTTCCCAAAGAGACAGTGATAAGTGTGATGGTTATAGTGGTGCTCCTTAGAAGTTTATCATTCAGTATTGTGTATACCAGGTGTCACAGATCTCCAGGATTTCAGACAAAGTTCTTTCCCAGCTCAGCCTCTGTGTATTTAACTTCAGGATTTCTGCTTATAGACTCATTCTTCATTATACAGTACATCACTCCACTGAGAGAAGCATTTTAGGTTAGACTATGGAGCTATTTGTGTTTTTGCCCCCCAATAAGATTCCACAGTTCTTATTTTCTTGAAATTCTCTAAAATTATAATTAATGTGTTGAATGTTGGCCAAGGAGATCTATGATCCCCATTAGATGATGGCCAGCATGAGGCAACTTTGTATCTGTCAGTCCATTGTCTCTTCCTGTGCACTGCCTTAAGCTTTCAGAGACAAGGCAGAATCGTTATGAATGTAGGAATGCATTAATATGAATGAATGAATGAATATTATTTGGAAGATTTGTGCCAATCCTGTAAGAAGTGCTTTGATCAGCTCTTGACTTAGGTGCCCCTTTCAAGCTATTCCACAAAGCCAAACAGCAGAGACTACCTGGGGAAGGTTGTCAGAGCTGAGCCTCAATGAAACAGCTGCTTTGCTTACCTTTAGGGTTCATGCGTGTACTCAAATTACTTCCAGTGTATTGAAGCAAGGATTAATGATGTAATCCAACACTGAAAAAATGGTGAATTTTTTTTTTCCTGATCAGAATAGTCCCCTCTCTGATTTTAAAGTAGAGTATTAATTATCATTGCTTGCTTGTAAGAAAGCTGGTTAATAATAGGTTCAGTGTGAGTTCTTGTAGTGATTTCATATACTCTTCATTATAACATCAGACCAACAATCAAGTAAACAATGGTCCAATCAAGAAACTGCCAAACAAGCTAACAGCAAGCAGGCCAACCAAAGAATCTCTAAGACCATCCCCAGCAACACTGACAGGCATGCCAGTAGAATATAAACTGACAGCAAACTGCACTCCTTACAAGCACTGATGATGTTACATAGTTTGTGTAATGAAATGTCTGCAAGAAGACAAGCTTAGAGAGCACCAAGGACCCCTCAAGTCTTAATCATGTTAAACTAGATCTCTGAGTGAGTTACACAAATATGAATAATTGCTGAAAATCAAAGGTGATATTCCTATTATTTTAAAATTAAAAAACACAATAAAAACTATTGTGTAAATTTAAAAAAAAAATCCACAGACACTTCATTTTTATTGAAATTGCTTCTGGATGTGACATGGCCCTTTCCTTTAGATGAACATTTCACAGCCAATATATTAATTGGCCCTTCTTACAAATTACATGTAATTCTATTATCCAAAAGACTGTCTGTCTTTGATCAAAAGGACCTTGCTTTATGCAAGAATTGAAATAATCACATTATTATGTGAAGTGTGACTTATAGAGAGAGTGTCACTCAGGTCAAATATGTGTTTTGCAAATGGAATATTCTACATTGTATTCCTGACAAATTCAAGGAAGATCTTCTGTATAAACCAATGCTTTTGAAGCTCTATATTGCCTGTGGTTCAGAAATGCTTTGCAGTTTGTTGTTTCAAAAAGGGATAAAATACACAGGTGTGATAGCCTTTGTGTATTGTTCAAAAGAAATCCCTTTCTAAAGTTTATTAAATTGTTTATTCCATTCCTTTATTTTAGAGGCACTTTATATGAACAGGGTATATACTATGAATCAAGGTGCACTACACAGTCATTTTTGAAGTCCACATCTGATTGTCAAATACTTTGTGGAGTGATGCTCCAGGAAATAAGCAACACCAAAAGGTTTTTTTATGTATTTAATTTTAATTAAGTGCAAATTTAAAATTAAAATTTAATTAAGTGCAAAGTTCATATTGTCAACATGTTTGCTATGTATTTAAGAATATTCTTCCTCCCTCACTTTGAGAATTACAGTGCAGTATCTATTTGGGAAACACTGCTTTGGCAGCAGCAGTCAAATTTGGAGGCCACAGAAGGTCCCAGGTCCCCCAAATTTGTTATTGTATATATGTTACCATACAGATTTTCATACATAAGTTTATTAAAGCAAAACAGATACAGAGACAAAGAGGTTAGGATAAAGCAAAGCAGTTTGAGGCATTCTGCTCACAAGGGAAATTCTGCTTTTCATTTTATTTCTGCACACATACAACAGTATACAATACTGATTAGCAGAGAGTTGGAGTTTGCGAGCAGATTTCCAGTATTGAAATGATGAAAGATCACTCAAGATTATTAGCTAAACTTAACCACCAATTCCATTTGCCTTTTTAAAAAGTCATCTTATTTTAAAGAGAGCTATTGCAAAGGATATAAAAATATTGAAAGAACATCTAATAAAAATGCAATGATAGCTAAAATTCCTCTCTAAAAGATGTCTAAAACTCCTGGTAAAATGACTTCTCCTCTTCTTTATGGCTGGGGTTTTTCCCTTTATAATCAGCTTTTAGCTCATATACATCATATCTAAGCTGGCAAATGTAAAGAATCATTTGAACATCTAAAGTCAGTTTGAAACTTTGCGAATACTTTTTTTTCAATCTACTTTGGACAAATACTATTTCCACCATGGAGTACTTTGCTTGATAATTTAATTTTGATCTAAATGGATTTCTTAATAGAAGAGATTTGCCGAATCATACTGAAGGGACATCCACTTGAGTTTGAAAGCAGCTCTGGTCCCCTGTGATATCTGTTACTGAATGTATTTCATAGCTAAATAAATTTACTTCTGCCTCAGTTGTAGCATTTTCAAAGTGATATTAAAGTGACTGCTCCTTTTAAACTATTACGGCTCTATGGAATTTTCTGTTTATCCAAATGCAGGGAATTCTTTCCTCAAGATGCCTTCATATGCCATAATTGGAGTCTTTCCAAGGAATGATGACTCATGGCTGTTCAGCATTCTCACATTGAAATTGCTTGGATTATTATTATTGAAATTGCTTTGATTTTTTTTTTTGCCAACAATCAGATAAATGCACATAATATGAAGTCAAAATATGAAATTGGGAGGGAGGAAGGAAGCAATCTATTTCATGCCCACTCCAGCTGGACTGGGAAATTATCAGATGTTTATTTCAGCAGACACATGGCACCTTGAGGATGGAACATTGTTTTATATTTATATATGTATTTTATTTTCAGCATAGTTCTTTATTTTCTGAATAGTTTTTTATTTTCAGCGTATGAGGTCCATGAAAGGATTCCAAATGCTTTTGAGAGATCAGGGAAGAAAAACAATGGCTTTATAAAATTGTTTCCATTCTTCAAACCCATTACAAGTAATGGCCAATTAGAAGAAATTCAAGAAGGCAGAGAAACAGCATCTCCACTCTCTCCATCCCATTCTTTGGGGCCCTGCACCTGAAATTTCACCAAGACACTTTTAGAAAATTGTGCTCCTCTCTTGGTTAATGGGGAATGTTGTCCATTTATAAGCCTTATAGAATTTCTCTGCCTCCTGAAGAAATTAAATAGAAAATATTACCCTCTCTTTCTTTTGCTCTAAAACAGAACATAATATTTTGGAAGGCTATTTCAGGCAGTTCTACATTACTCTGCTTTATATCTGATGTTGACATTAATGATTCTTTAGTTATTTAATTTTAAAAATTAGTTATGATAAAATATGGTTCAATTAAAAAGCCTACACTCATTCGGGAATCTGTGGGGTCATAATTAATTTCTTAAAGCAGCTAAAGGTATGGCTCACAAAAAGCCCTTTTAAAGGGATAAGGAGATTCTTAAGCTGAGCTTTTGGTCAGGCTGCCTTGTTAGTTGAAGAAATCTTTGAAAAGTAAAATCACTCAGTGCATCTAGCAGTAGCAGATCTCTGAGGAGCAACAGTTTGTCATAGAAGCTATTGCTACTCTTTCAAATGCATAAATAATTTATCTTATTCAGTGGTACAGATTGAGGGCATAATCAAGTCTTAGTGCTGAAGGGAAACAGTTCTACGAAATGGAGCCTAGAATGAGGCCATTTTCCTTAATGTATCTGAGACATTGTGCTGTAACTCTTATAAGAGAGCTGCTATACTTTTTCCATGATCCTCTCTGATTCTTATTCACACTGATGATTTCTTTAAACACCTTGAGGCAGACAAATGTTTATACAGACATATTCAGCATGTGCTAATTTTCATAAATCCAGATCTCCCCAGTGAGCAAGATGGTTCATTGAGACAAATGGACAATCTATATTGTTCACAAGATGTCCACACACTCTTCAGGGATATAATGATAAATTATCAAGGTCTCCTTTAAAAGATGTCCCTCAGCTTGGATCACAAAGGTCAATGGAACAGAAGATGTTCCACCCACAGAGTTTATTAAGAAATCAAATATAGGAATTTCCAGAAAGAAACATCCTATGAGCTAATGAAATAAAAATGCATCAGGGAAAAGATCAACCAGATAATAGAACTGAAATTATTCTTACCCTAATGTGGTATTTTGTATCAGTGAAATTAAGAAAATGGCATCTCAAGTTATTTGTTAATAAATAACTTCAAACATGAAGTATAAACAACTAAGTAAATGCTAGATTAGGAAATGATGAAGATTTGGGCCCAGTCTCAGACTGGCCCATCTTCCTATACAGAACTATACTATCGATAGATCTGTTAGTAAAAGTGCCAATATTATGCCAGTCTTGAGATAGCAAAGTATTAATTATCTGTATGTTGTTAGCTTTGAAATTCAGCTGCCACATTTTTTTTAGAGAATTAGAAGAGTTGAAAAGTTCAAGGTTATTCTGTATGTCGTATTAAGAATTTCCAGTTGAAGTTAATTGGTTCTCATGATTTATGAAGTGTAGAAGTTGGAGGAGAGAAGGTGGATTCTGTGTAACACGAAAAAACTTTTCACTTGGGAAATTGCTTTTGACATGCCAGATCTGTTTCTAATAAATCAATTGGAGAGATAATGTTTTGGAGTGATTGATACCATGGATGCCTTACATTTATTTCCCAAAGTGACTTTTTATTTTTTGAAAGAGTTGGATGATACCTTGAAGTTCTTTTCCCAGAAATGGAGACAATTCAACAATCAGCCAAAGTTGGAGGTGTGCAGGGGGGAGTGTGTGTGGTCCCTCCCTCTGGAGCATTAATTGAACCTGCCAACCCTTGTTGGGAGGAGATGATGGATGCTTCCAGGATGGCAGTAGGAGAAAGAGATTTGGGAGCTATATCAAAGCATTTCAACTCAAGGAGTTGTTATAACCCAGAGGTAAGCCAGCTGTCTGAAGAGAAATCTTTCTCTATCCCCAAGCATATGGCTATTCTGTCGGATTGGACTAAAGAGAGACAATTGGGGTTCTCTCAAGAAGACAACCCCCAGATTATTCCTGGAAGTCCATCAAGGGCAGATTTACATCAACAGTTCCAGATTTTAAAGGTGACAGGTTTGGTCTCCCAGTCTGTTTGGATGGTTGGAAGCTTGAGACCACCATATTCACTTACCCAAATATCATGAGGAATAAGGAGACTATACAGATGCCAGTTGGAGGAATCCAGAAAGAAGCATCAACTAACAGAGGTATATTGCAACCTCAGAAGCAATCCCCTTATTTTCCAGAAGGAATTTTGACCCCTGCAGAGAATATCCCTCCAGGATGGGGATTGTGTATTGACTTTAGAGGCATGAACTCCATATGCGTTAAAATATGTACCCTCTACCCCTTATGAAGGACTTATTGAACCACCTGTTGAAGTGCAAGATATTCACCAAGCTTGATATCAGGGAAGCTTACTACCGGGTCCGCATCAAAGAAGTAGATGAGTGGAAAACTGCTTTTAACTACCCTCTGGGTAGCTTCCGATTCAAAGTCATGCTTTTTGGACTTCAGGGGGTCCTACAATGTTTATGCAGTTCATCAATGAAGTGCTACACCCACACCTTTACCAGGGGGTCCTCGTGTACCTGAATGACATCCTTATCTTCAGCAAAACCATGGAAGAACATGTTCAATTAGTCTGACAAGTTCTAGAAAAACTTCTAGCCACCAAATTATATGTGAAACTCTCAAATTGTGAATTCCACAAAGAGTTGTTGGACAACTTAGGCTACCAAATATCCAACCTGGGGATTGAAATGGAGCCCGGAAAGGTGAACGCAGTGCTGAACTGGCAACCCCCCAGAACCCGAAAACAACTTCAAAGTTTCTTGGGGTTTGCTAACTTCTATAGACAATACATTCCATCCTTTCCTAAAGTTGCCCTCCCATTGACAGAGCTGTTAAAAATGGGCCCATCACCCACCAAACTCCTGGCTTGGACTATGGACTGTCAGAAAGTTTTCGAGGCCTTAAAGTGCCTTTTTGCAGCTGAGCCCATCCTCCAGCATCCAGACACAACCAAGACTTTTGTTGTCCAAATGGATGCAAGTGATGTAGTGGTGGCAGCTATTTTGCTGCAAAAGGATTCTCAAGGCCAACTGATGCCTTGTGCTTATGTGTCTAAAAAGCTGGCAGACACAGAGCGAAGGTGGATAGTCTGGGAGAAAGAAGCATTCACCATACAATGGGCTTTGTTGACTTGGAGGCATTTTCTAGAAGGGGCACCAGAGGCCTGATCATAAGAACCTCAAGGCTCTCAAGACCCCAAGGAGATTATTACCCAAACAAGTAAGCTGGGTCCAATATTTCAAGTGATTCAACTTTAACATTAAATATAACCCCGGAGGGAAAAACGTACTGGTGGATGCTCTGTCCAGAAAACCTCAGTTTGACAGCCACCGAGAGGAAATAGTATAAGCCTTAATTTCAGATGCTCAATCGACAAGCCAAGTGACCACTCCAACCCAAGCCAACGACAACCCCAAACACCTGGAAGATAAGCTAACTACAGAATTGAAAACAGCCCTATTGACCAACCCTTGGTTCCTGGACCATCAAACCGAGTTGACAATGAATGATGGAGTAGCTTGGAAAGGGATTAAGCTTTATGTACCACAACCCTAAGACTACTGGTACTAAAGCATAGTCATGACTCCCGGCTGGGAGGCCTCTTTGGATTCCTAAAAACCCTACATTTACTGAGAAGACAGTTCTGGTGGCTTAAAATGAAATCTGATGTCAAGGACTATGTAGAAAGTTGCTCAATTTGTGCCACAATGAAACACAGAACTGGAAAAACCCTGGCCTTCTGCAACAAGTTGCTGAACCAACCCAACCTTGGGAAGAGATTGCAATGGACTTTATTGTTGAATTACCTAAGAATGAAGGGAATACAATCATTTGGACTATAACTGACTTGTTCTCTAAACAGGCCCCTTTTATAGCCTGTAAAGGACTTCCATCTGCAAAAAAAACTTGCAAAGCTGTTCATGAAACATATCTATAGACTACATGGAGTACCTCATAGAATAATATCAGACGGAGGGATACAATTTACTGCAAAATTTTGGAGGGAATTTCTTAAATCCATTGGTTTATCTCAAGGGTTATCCTCAGTTTTCCATCCTGCTTGTTACGGAGCAGTGGAGAGGTCTAACACCATGATTGAACAATATATTAGATGCTGTGTAAATTATCAAGAAAATTGGGCTGAGTTATTATCTTTTGCAGAGGTTGCTTACAATAATGCAGTACATAGCAGCACAGGATTAACTCCATTACAACACTGGATCAACACTGGAATGGATTTTGTCCTGATGCCAGAGTTACCTAGACAACCTCCCTCGTCCATGTCTCTAACAAAATGGATGAACTCATTAAAGAAACGATGGGAAGATACAAAAAAAAGCTTTGACCGAAGCTGCAAAAATTATAAAAAACAGGCAGATGAACATAGATCCCTTCAACCACCTTTTAAATTAGGAGACAAAGTACATTTGTCAACCAACTATCTTAGGTTGAAATTGCCCAGTAAGAAGCTGGGTCCAAAATTCTTGGGTCCATTCTCAATTTCAAAGATAATCAATCCAATCACTGTCCAATTAAGTCTTCCTTGACTATTGGTGAAAATTCATCTGGTGTTCCATTGTAGTTTACTAAAACTACACCGATGATAAGACCACTGCCAATTGCTCCCCTTAAACCGTTAACGGTACATGGGGAAACACATTATGAGAGTCAAAAAAGTCTTGATTCTCGATTACACCATGGCCGATTTCAATATTTGGTCGTATGGAAAGGATACCACCTCTTAGATGCTAGTTGGGTAAAGAGTTTGGATGTTCATGCTGATCAATTGCTTAACCAATTCCATTAGTATTTTCCCCACAAACTGAAGGGTCCCCATGGGGGGGGAGAGGGGATTAAGGACAATGTATTAACCCCTGTATGTGGTTTTTTTTCTTTTAGGAGGAGGAGTTTTCAAGGGGGGGTGCCTGTCAGCTTTGAAATTCAGCTGCCACATATTTTTTAGAGAGTTAGAGGAGTTGAAAAGTTCAAGGTTATTCTGTATGTCATATTAAGAATTACCAGTTGCAGTTAACTGGTTCTCATGATTTATGAAGTGTAGAAGTGGGAGGAGAGAAGGGAGAAAAGAAGGTGGATTCTGTGTAACACATGAAAAAACTTTCACTTAAGAAATTGCTTTTGACATGCCAGATCTGTTCTAATAAATCAATTGGAGAGATAACATCTCGGAGTGATTGATATCGTGGATACTTTCTGGATGTCTTACATATGTACATTAAACTTCTCTTTGTGATTCTTAAATAACATTGTGTTTTATTTTAAAACTGAAAATATTGTGTCTTAGTAAAAAAGAATGACTCTCCTCCAATATAATTTAAACATAAATGATGTTATTTAAGACCCCAGGAAGTTCTCTGTCTTCAGATAAGCTAATGGGGCAACTAAAACAGATACAAACAAGATAACTTATCCAAAGATGTGAAGTTAGCAAATGTATAGATAGATCACTTTCTCCAATTTTATGTTCAAATATTTATCAGCCAACCTCTTCAGATTCTAATGTCAGATCTCACAATAACATGAAGATGGCCTTCCTTCCTTCCTTCTTCCTTTTCTGAATTTCCCAGCATTATTTTCACTGACTGAATCCAGATTCTACAGTAATACTAAAAATATAGGAGAGAAAAAGTTCTTGCTATTTCTTATGCAACATGCAAAACCTTACAGGTATGCAGAATATGCTCTCTCCTCCTACCCCTTGCTAAATAAAATAATGCCAAATCATGACATTATCTTCCTGAAGGAGGTGAGAATGAGCCTGACTCCTAATCAATCTGCTTGTGCCTCTCTGTGTGTATCTTTGAGTCAATGTTGGATGAGCAAAGATGGTTCTGAACTTTAGTCATTATGCTTATAATGTAATCCCACACCTTCTAAATTTAATTGTTCCATTCCTGAATAGACATGGACATAGATTTAGTTTTACTTATTTTTGGATAGAAAGCATATAATATAATTATTTAACTTACAGTAACTTTATAGTTAATTAACAAATGTGCTATATCAAAACACAGCATATAAAAAAGTTAATAAAACTGTATGCAAAAATGGAGTAAAAGAAACAGATTAAATAAAAAGAATAAAGATTGTGAATTATATTTGTTTCGTGCCTGCAATTTATCCCAATCAGACCCATGTATGTAAATCTCAACTGAATGATTATATTAAATAAAGGACTACATGTTATTTTTGAATCCTGACTGTATTTGAAATATATTGTTTTAATATAAAGATCCCAATAGATTGTTTTCCTGAAGTGCAGTCCAAGATACTGATCTTTCTTTCTTAAACAATAGACATCCATTGACATTTTTTGAATGGTCTAGAACAGGGGTGTCAAACTCAATTTCATTGAGCGCCGCATCAGGATTGTGTTTGACCAGGGTTGTGGCTGGAGTGGCCATGGCCAGGGTGGGTGTGGTCAGCTCAACAACACTCATGTCAGGGGCACTTGCAGTGAACCAAGTCCTCTGCCAGAGAAAATGGGCTCCTGACCTCCGTTTTTGGCTGTGACAGCCTGCTATAACTTCTGTCTTCACCACAGAACAGTCCTTCACTGTTTCGAGGACAATCCCATGAGCCAGACCTAAGCAACCCACAGGCTGCAATCTGGCCCACAAGCTTGAGGTTGACACTCCTGGTCTAGAAAGTCCTCAAATATTTGCTTTTCTTTTTCATTTTGAGTTGTTTGTAATGGTGGTTGTCCAAATGATTCTGGAAATGTAGTCCCTCTCATTCAAGCTATTTATGGAATTTCATTCTACCAAATAGCAACATTAAAGTTCCACAGCTGTGCTCAGCATATAGATGATTATTAAAATTCTTAATAGATTTCAGATCAACAGCAGTGTGCTAGGAGACCAAAGGAAGAATAATAGGATCTACTGTGTTAGAAAGTGAATTAATTCAAAAATATATTCTTCCAGATTGCTTTGAAAGATAACTTTTGTTCTTCACATAGATGTTTTATAGATTGGGACCTTTTTCTCAGATTACAAATATTCAGCAACTATATGCTATAAATAACTATTTAGAAATGTTGTTTACATTAGTAAGTAATGCATCAGGGTTACATTCAAGCAAGAGATATACAATGTGGTATGTCCAGATGGCTTAGACTGTAATTTTGACAATAAGATTTTAGAATTAAAAAAAAAGTCCATGATTTTTTAAAGAAAACTAATGTAAGAAAATATTCCTTTTGCCATTTTTATTTTTCTTCTCTAGGTATGAAATAATTAACTTTTGGTAAATCATTGAAAATTGATTTTGTAAATTAAAATGCCACACCAACAGTTTGCAAAAGGTTTCCTACTTTGTTAACTCTGCAATATCAAAGATTCAAAATATAAGGCAAGTTCAAAAATACTGTACCTTCCATTTTCAGAATTGAAAATAGAATTCCAAAATGTAGCATTTGGATTTCAGAAGTCTGCTGTTCCCATTTGCTGTCATGAGGAACACATGTTTACCTATTAATGCCATTGCACCAATAATTTTTTAGGATTCAGTTTTGAAAAGTCTTACCTTTTTTAATGAATGACTGACAAGAAAACCATATTGTGGCTAAGTTGGTGATGATTGTACTAAATAAACAGATTTTTAGAATGTTTTTAAATGGGTAGGAATTGTAGTACTTATTTCCAACACACAGCTTGGCCAGTTTCACTTTAATACTTTTCTCATGGAACCAGGTACTTTTATTTTGACCCTAGCCAGTTTTCTTAGAAACTGGTTTTTGTTTTGATCACAACTACTATTTAAAAACCAGCTATTGTTTCAAGGCCATCATTACTTGAGTCTTTTTAGAAGTCTTCATAGGATGGATTTTCTTTTTGTTTTCACATATTGCAGAAACTCAAATTTTTCAGAAAAAAAACGTTACCTCTGAGATTTGTGTCAGAATTTTTTTGGGTTCCTGCTGCAAGGAAATCTCACATTCTCAATTTTCAACTCTTGATATCCATTCTTCTTTTTACATAAATCCATTGCACAAAGTATATAGGAATCAAATTACTATAAATCTGTATATGCAATAACTGTACAATAACACTAGTAAAAATATAGTCAAATTAATTCCTTTTAATCTCTGAGTATAAAGATCAGCACCCCCAAATTCTTGCCACTTTTTCTTACATGTCTTGTTAATTATTATAAAAATTAGCACAGAGATAGAACATTTGATAGCTAAAAATAAGATTATTGTTGTCATATATTAATATTGATTATTATCAAAAATAATCTGGGTGTGGACATAGGCTAATATATTATAGAGTAAGTCCACCTCAGATTTTCACAGTCATTGATCTGGGATAGGCAAAGGTAGCAGCATCTAAGCACCTTCCTGTAGACTTAGAACAAAAAAGCCCCAGACTCGCTTAGTTCTTGGACAGAAAATTTCCAAGAGAAAGAAGGTGGCTAGAGTGGAAGAATTTAACTGGCAAACCATTTCTATCTTGCAGCTAGAAAATTAAATAGATTATCAATGAAATATCAGGACTTCAGCTCAAGCTGAAGGCGGCATTTTTGTTATTTCTACCTAAAATATATAGCATCCCAAGGTGCATAAAGCATTTAATAGAGTATTTTAGCAATCATATTTCTTTGCCAAAAATCTGCACACAGACAATAATCTGTATTGATGCATCTACAGAAGAACATGATTTTTAAAGATAAATGCAAGAAAAAAAGAATATTTTCATTTTTATAAAAGTACATATTTGAGATAACTTTTTAAAAGAAAAAATAATGTACTGTTTATCAAAATGTCTTCATGGACAAATTTATGCTAAGATGAGATGAATGCTAACCTAGATGAATGTATATATATTATATACCATATCAAAAAGCCTGGTTAGAGAAATTTGCAAAGGGTGAAGTATTTTTAACAGATACTTCAAATCAATTTCAAAGCTCAACAGGTCAGGTTACTGCAGTTCTGAAATGGACAATAAAAACAGGATGAATTCATATTGCATCACATATTTTTAGGCACAGCAGTTTCCCCAAACTTTAATAACTGATGGTCAGTCTTCTTTCTTCCTTAATATATTTAATGTAATTTATACTGCTTTACCGAGGGATTGGATAATCTCCTCTTCTCCTTCCACCACTTTTTTTAAAAATACAGTTTCCTTGCCATATTCAAATCGATCTGCTGAAGTAGGAAAGTGTTAGAAGGAACAAGTTAAAAATAAAAAGAGAGGTCCTATTCACTCCAAACTCATTGAAACTAAATTAAAGGGCATTAGCAAGTTGTGGAACCAAAAACCCAGTCAACACTGGGCTTAAAAAGAATTAATTTTAGACTTAAACATCCCTAGCATGTCTCCAGATTGGGCCATATGATGGACTGGTGGGTGCAGGGGATGGATCTTTGACATTCTTTTGGGAAGGGAAAACCCGGAACTCTCTGATTTGGGTTTCCCCATATGTGCCAATATGACAACTCTAATAAAGTGGGACTTTGAAAAAAGCTTGCCTTGGAATTTTTTGTTTTGGAGTTTGTTAGTTGGAACACTGACAACTGCCCCAGAATTGAACAGTAGCTTTGTGAAGAAGTAAGGTTTTTCTTCAACTAACATCTATCTGAACCAAAAGGATTTTCCCCGAAGTAGCTTTATGTACATCTACTTGTGCTGAAAGTAAATCTTCTGGCCAAAATCCAATGCACACACTCTTGCTTGTAAGATATTCTGAGTCACCATTCTTTTTTTCCTTCATTGATTTAATCTTGAAGTCACTTGTACATGTACTCAGTCATAAATCTAATCAATGAAACATTTTTTCCCTCACATTGCGGATTTTTAAATTAGTTTCTTTTTCAAAATAATTTTAAAGTATATGTTACATATTTCTTCAGGTAAAAAACTACGGTACTTCAAAATATTAAAGAAGTGTGAAAACAAGTGGATAAATAAAATGAGCTCCATTTCTGGCAGGGAGGTAAAAGTCATAACAGCTTGTATCACAATTTACAAAGAAATGTTTCTCCCATTCTCACTCCACATACGCTCTTATGGACTGTTTGTTAAATCTTATACTATAATGGATTTGTTAACCTTTTAAGATAACACAGGGCTCTGTTGTTTTATAACATCTGTCTCTCTGGAAATTTAAACCTGGAAGTGCTTTTGTTTTCATTTCTATCTTGGGAATATCATATTTGCATGACTTTTGAAGAACAATTCTGACAGAAAACCAGAAAGATAAAATAGAGTAAGCTAGAAATTTTCCTTGTAATAGTTAACCATTTGCTGATGGGATTTAATAGAATCTTGATTCTTGCTTTCAGCTTAGCTTCAGGCAGGTTGTTGCTCTGAGTAGCACATGAATATTGGAATATCTTTAACTGACCCACTCAGATTGTATAATTTTATTAATACATTTTTCTGAAACATTTTTTTAAAGCTGAAAATGTGAAAATGTTTGGAAAGAAGATAGATATCTTTTAGCCCATGCATATCCTTTTGATATCACATCTCCTTCTTTTAACTTTGTTTCCATACCACAACTCACATTATATGGATTAAAAAAAACTGACAAGCTTTATTCTTTTTCTCATTTTTAAATTAGTTGCTATCACAAAACAGTTCTCTCATTTAAGCATTACATATGCGTCATTTTTCTTCTTCATGAATTCAACAGCTTGATATCCATTTCAGCTGAGTGGTTTTTCAGCTAAAAATCACCCAGAAGAAGGAATAATGTATAAAGAAGCAAAGGTTTATCTGTAGACAAATGTACCTCAAACAATTTTTCATTCTATTTTTCACATCATGGACTCTCTATAAGAACACTTGGAACAATTGTATCCAGTTTTGGTCACCATGGTACAGAAAACTTGTTGAGACTCTAGAAACAGCGCAGAGAAGAATAACATACATGATTAAGGAATTGATGAACAGTTATATGAACCATTTATGTCTAGTCTAGCAAAGAAATGACAAGGAAAGATATGGCAGAAGTCTTCCAATATTTGAAAGCTATCATAGAGAACAGAGGGTCAACTTATTCTCCAAAGCACCTGAAGGCAGGACAAGAAGTAACAGAAAGAAACTTGTCAAAGAGAAATCCAACCTAGAATTAAGGAGAAATTTCCTGTCAGTGAGAACAATTAATCAATGGAATAAATTGCAAGTAAAAGTTGTAGGGGTTCCAACACTGGAGGTTTTTAAGTGATTGGACAGCCATTTGTCCAGAATGCTACAGTGTCTCCTGTTTGTGCAGGGAGTTGGTCTAGATGACCTCCATGGTCCCTTTCAACTCTGTACTCTGTATTCAACATTCTATTCTGTATTCTTGGTGCAGTGGTCAATATTTCTTGTAGTAATGTAGCCTGTGTACAGGATATCTGCATGGCAACTCTCAAGCTCCTTCAACAACAATGGAGAAATGTAGACTTCCGGTCTCAGTTTTTTCGGCAATGGACTGAAATCTGTGATTGTGCGTGGTTTTGATGCATGCTTGCCACTGGAGCACCCCGAGCTGGCTTAATTCGGGGCTAAGCCATTCTGTAGAGTTGGTGAAAAGGGGGGAAGACCAACAGCAGGGTTGAGGAAAGCTGCATCTCTTCTCCTCAGCTGGCCATAACTCCCTTTCCCAAAATCGGTTGCAGCGGTGGTCAGAAATGGCCACCTCAAAGAAGAACTCAACCAGAAAAGAATGTGCAAGAGGAAGATAAGAAGAGAAAGTTTTTGTTGACCAGGTTAAACTGAAAAAGCAACAACGTAAGGTACCCTGGAATTTGAACTATAAAACATAACATTGTTCCCAAAGAAGACTTTGAAGCAGTGAAAGAGAGAGGGAAGAGAAAGGATTTGGCTTTTTTTTTTCTTTTCTTCCTTACACTGACAACTAGGAGATTTAAGTAAGAAATTGACAAAAACCCACTTTGACATCAACAGGCATTTAAGCTGAAAATAAAATGTCAAAGGGGTAATAAAGACTTTTGGACACTCAAAAACCTTTAAAAGCAGGAAAGGAGAGAAAAGGAAAAAAATAAAAGCGCAGAATCTGGAAAAATGGAGGAGACTGCCTGGAACTAAAAGGAACTTACAGTGAAACCTAAACAAAATTCCTAAAAGATATATTCTAACTGAAACTTTGTAGCAAAATAATAGAATCCCAGGAAGAGAAAGTGGAAAAAAGAAGCAAGAAACAGCTCTGGATTATTTGGATTACTTGGTGATTTTTGTATTTTTGACTATTGGATTTAAATGAGTAAAATCAATCCAGTGGTTGTTTAAGCCCCTGTCACACAGCACCAATGGATGGAAAGAGGATGTAAAATGGAGAGAAACACTTGCCATCCATTGGTTAACGTGATCCATCCATTCTGTACTCACTGCATCCGTTTTTCATCCTCTCTATCCGTCCAGCATCCGTCGACTGAGATTCCATCCACTCAAAAGGTTTTGAGCTGCTCAAAACTTTTTGAGTGAAAAATGTATCCAATGTGTCCGTTCTGCATCCGCAATGCATATAGGGAACATCCATTCTACATCTGTCATCATCCGTTACACATCCGCTATATCTGCTAGGCATCCGCTGTGCATCCGCACAACTCGCATCCGCTCCAGTGGAAAACGGACACAGGGAGGAAGCGAAACGGACGTGGAATGGACACGCAGCGTTAGTAGCACGGACGGAGAAAAGATGAAAGCGGATGCAGCTCGCATGCAAAGCATTAAAACAGAAAAAACATTTGCAGAGGGAACGTATCTCAGATATTTAGGGTGTCTGCAGGATGCCTGGAGGATGCAAAAGGACACCGAGCGGAAAACCTATATTTCCTATAAAAAGGGGGAGCAACTCACCTGGATCTCACTTTCAGTCCAGCAGCCCTGCTGTGCAGACCTCTTCAGCCTTCATCTGGCTCTTGCTCTTCCACAGCATCCAGTCATCTCCACCATGGATCATCACACACTCCTTTTGGTAGCCACCATCGTTCTACAACAGTGCGAAGCCATCTACAGGCTCTTTCACCTGTTCTACGCGAAGAAAAGGAGGTGGCCAAGAAGTGTCTGGGTCCGAAGGTGGATTGCCAGAAGAGCAAAGTATGGACTGTATAACAAGCTGATGGTGGAGCTGAGGAACGAAGACCCTCGTGCATTCCAGAACTTCATGAGGATGCCTCCAGCCATGTTTGATGAAGTTGTGGAGCGGCTGAGACCCAGGTTGACCAAGCAGAGCACCAACTTCTGGCACAGCCTGGAACCTGGGCTCAAGGTGGCACTGACTCTGCGCCACCTGGCCTCAGGGACCACCTACAGGAGCATGCAGTATGGCTGGAGGGTGCCACACAACACCATCAGCATTGTGGTCAGAGAAGTGGTGCAAGCCATCATCAAAGAATACGTGGAGGAGCTCCTCCAGTGCCCCTCCACTGAAGAAGGATGGAAGAAAGTTGCAGAGCAGTGGTATCAGAAGTGGAACTTCCCCCACACCGTTGGAGCCATAGATGTGAAGCACGTGGCCTGCAAAGCTCCAGCCAAGTCAGGGACCACTTATTTCAACTACAAGGGCTTCTTCAGCATCATCCTCTTCGCCATGGTCGATGCTGACTACAAGTTCATGTACATTGATGCTTCAGGCAACAGGTCATCTTCAGATGCCCAGGTATACAACGGCAGTCACCTCAGGGAGAGGCTGGAATGCAACCTCATCATGGGCTTCCCAGATCCAGACCCCCTGCCCAATGACACGCAAGATGTGCCCTACTTCATCGTGGGGAATGATGCCTTCTCCCTCAGAACCTACCTCATGAAGCCCTACACCTCCAGACTCCTCACCCGTGAAGAGAGGATCTTCAACTACAGGCTGTCCAGGGCAAGGCGGGTGGTGGAGAACACCTTTGGCATCCTGGCCAACAGGTTCCAGGTACTTCTCACCACCATGCAGCATCACCCAGAGACCGTGAGGAACATTGTGGAAGCTTGTTGCATCCTGCACAATCTCATGCGCACCCGCAGTGCTACCCAGTGTTGCAGAACAGGCTCATGGAACCCCAACAAGGCAATGGGGACATGGAACCTGGTGAATGGAGGCAAGGGCAGAACCTGATAGATACTGAGGATGTGCAAGGCCCCAACAGTGCTTCATGTGAAGGGAAGAAGTAGCGCAACTTTCTGAAACACTGGTGCAACTCCCCAGCTGGATCTATGGAGTGGCAATACAGGATGGTAGATGCTTAATGGATGCTTCCTTCAGCCTGTCTCATCACACGGATGAGATTGGGCCATGTATGTTGGGTGGCCCTACAATGAACAGGGCATTCAATAAAGACTTGTGTTTATGTTGAAATGTGTGGATCAATGATTACATTGTTATTGATAATGAAGGGCCAAAGGTGTGGCACCTGGGAGGGTGGACCATACAGTCCCACTATGCTTGCACTGGAGGTTTACCTATCCCACAGCTATTACCCATCCCACAGGTATTCCTGCCCATCCCACAGCTATTACCCATCCAAAAGGTCTCCCTGCCCATCCCACTGCTATCTTGACCCATCCCAGAAGCATGCAAAGGCTTAAACCATTTCTAAAAGTTTCCACCAAGACTTTATTGACTAAAATAAATGAAGCAAGTGTGTGAAGCAAAGATAATCTTTATTAATAACAAGCTGTTAAAGAAAAATGACCCAAGTGTCTTAAGCAAAGATAAAGTCAACAGGGAGCCACCCAGTCTCTGGCACTCTTCTTGGTCACTCTGAGGCATGCCCAGTCTCAGGGGTGAAGGGCCCAGGTGCTGTGGAGGTAGCTGCTGCTGGAGTGCTGGTCTGAGGCGTCATTGGGGTGCCTGGCCCTGAGAAGACAACAGGGGACAGTGTGTGGAGGAAGCTCTCAGACAGCTGGCTCAATCCTGTGATGTTGAGAGCCCCTTCCTCCAGGACATGGGGTGTCAGCCCCAATACCGATGACAGATGTTCTGAGGCCGGGCTTGGCTCTGGGGTGGAGGAAGGAGCAGTGTAGTGGGGATGTCTGGTCTGCAGCTGAGCGAGGTGAGGCGTGGGTGGCATCTGTGGCATGGGTGGCATCTGTGGTGTCAGTGACATCTGTGGCATGGGTGGCATCTGTGGTGTGGCTGGCATGGGTGGCATGGGTGGCATGGGTGGCATCGATGGCATCAGTGGTATCGATGGCACCGGTGGTGTCCGATGTACCTGTGCCTGGACTGGGAAGGGCTGCCTGTGCTGCTGGAGCTCTTGGTAGCTGTAGCCTTGGTAGGTGAGGGCCTGTTGAAAGCCTTGGAAGGGCTGTGACATCACCTGGGGTGGAGGAGCAGGCCTGGACTGGGTGGGAGCAGGTTCAGCTGGGTCTGGAGGGTTGTGAAGAAGACCGGTGATCCTGTCCTTTATCACCTGGTACTGTGATTCCGACATGTTCATGAGAGTCTGGTTAAAGTAGGTGAGGAAAGGCTTGCGGTTGGAGGATGGGACGTCTGTGTGTACCAGCTGAGAGAGGAGATCTACGCTGCTTCTGATGGTGTCCCTGATCTCCAGCAGGACAGTGTGGCTTTGCCCCTCCGGTCTGCCTCTCTGCCTGCTTTCTGTGGAGGTGGAGCTTGGGGTGGATGTGGGTTGTTCTCTGGTGGAAGTGCCCTCTCCTTGCTCCCACTGCATCAGGGGGTCCTCCACATGCTCCGCCACGGGTAGTGTAGCTGTCGGGGGGGTCTCCGTCATGGCACTCTCCACAGATACCTGCCTGGAGACAGGAGCTGACTCTTGGCCAGAAGAGGACTGGCTCTCTGCAGGCTGCCTGAGAGAGAGGGTTGTCAGAGGGGCTGCTCCTTGGTGGTGGATCTCAACCTCCAAGAAGCTGCACTTGGCCATAACGTAGGTCTCTCGGTCCATCAGCTTGACCGTGGCCTGGCCAGATTTCTTGAGGTGGAGCTTCCCATACCAGGTGTGCATGTGCTTCCACCAGCCGAGGAGCACCTCCGAAGTGTAGTCCATGCTCTCCACCTTCTCTCCCCAAGCAGCCTGCTTCCTTTTGGTGTCTCGATAGAGCCTATGTCCCTTCCACCAAAGATACTCGTTCTCCCTCAGCCATTCCAGCACCTCATCCTCATGTTCCTCTTCAATGGAGTATTGCCTCCTCTCCCATTCACATGTATGCCTCTTCCTCCCTCTGGCAGGGCCATCTGGGCCCTCATCAGAGGGGCTTTGAGGTTGTAGGGGCTACTCCTCCACACCACCACCAGCAGCAGCAGCAACAACAACAGTAGCAGCAAAAGCAGGACCAGCAGGACCAGCAGCACCAGCACCAGCACCAGCAGCACCAGCAGCACCAGTAGCACCAGCAGCACCAGCAGCGCCAGCAGCACCAGCAGGACCAGGATCAGCAGCAGCAGAGTAAGCACCAGCAATGCCAGCAGGACCAGCAGGACCAGGAGCACCAGTAGGACCAGGAGCACCAGGAGCACCAGCAGGACCAGCAGGACCAGGAGCAGTGCCAGCAGAGTAAGCACCAGCAGAAGCACCAGCACCAGGAGCAGCGCTAGCAGAGTAAGCACCAGCAGAAACCTCAGCACCAGGAGCAGCGCTAGCAGAGTAAGCACCAGCAGAAACCTCAGCACCAGGAGCAGCACC
Organism: Laticauda colubrina; assembly: GCA_015471245.1. Taxonomy (NCBI): domain Eukaryota; kingdom Metazoa; phylum Chordata; class Lepidosauria; order Squamata; family Elapidae; genus Laticauda; species Laticauda colubrina. The sequence continues at coordinate 2,945,497 of BLBF01000039.1, forward strand.
AGCAGAGTAAGCACCAGCAGAAGCTCCAGCACCAGAAGAGTCAGCCCCAGCAGCAGAAGCACCAGCAGAAGTAGAGTCAGGGCCAGGGGGTGGGATGGTGGCCCTGTTCCTCTTGCCAGAGCTGGCAGCAGATGGCAGAGGCTTTCTCTTCTTCCCCATGGTTGTTGGCTGGCTGGCTGGCTGGCTGGCTGGCTGGCTGGAGCCCCAGTGTTGTTCTGTGAAAAGAAAGATGGATCCAAATGCTTGGTGGTGGTGGACTACAGAAATTTGAACACTATTTCCGTAGAAAATGTGTACCCCCTCCCTTTGATGAAGGACATGCTGGCCAAGGGAAAGATTTTCATGAAGTTGGATTTGAGAGAAGCATACTACCGAATTCAAATTAAGGAAGGGGATGAGTGGAAGACCGCTTTTAACTGCCTGATGGGTTGCTTCCAATTCAACGTTCTTCCTTTTGGCCTACAAGGGGTCCCAGCTGTATTCATGCAGATGATCAATCAGGTGTTACATGAGCATTTATACAGGGGGTTCTGGTTTACCTTGATGACATCCTTATCTACATGGAAACTTTGGATGAACATGTGAAACTGGTGCGGTCAGTTCTACAGAAACTGTGTGCCACTAAGTTGTATGCTAAACTATCCAAGTGTGAATTCCATCAAGAGAAAATTGACTATTTGGGATATCGCATTTCATTTGAGGGCATAGAAATGGATCCAGAGAAGGTGCATGCCATATTGGAATGGGCGCCCCCACAGACCAGAAAAAATCTTCAAAGCTTCTTGGGATTTGCAAATTTTTACCGGCAATTTATCCCGACTTTTGCTAAGATAGCAATGCCCATCACAAATCTCTTAAAAACTAAAGGGGAGGTGAAGCCAAGACCGAGCAAGCCATTGGAGTGGTCTATGGAGTGCCAAGAAGCTTTTGAAAAGCTAAAACGACTGTTTGCTGCAGAACCAGTGCTAAAGCATCCAGACATGGAGGCTCCTTTCATGATCCAAGCCGATGCAAGTGATGTGGCCGTTGGAGTGGTGTTACTTCAAATCAACGAGAAAGGGACCTTACAGCCTTGTGCATATACCTCCCGTAAACTATCTGAAACTGAGAGAAGGTGGGCCGTCTGGGAAAAAGAAGCTTTTGCAGTCCGCTGGGCCTTACTGACCTGGAGATATTTCCTGGAAGGAGCAAAACATCAATTTGAGGTATGGACTGACCATAAAAATTTGGAAGCCTTGAAAATGCCTCAGAAGCTGTCCCCTAAACAAGTCCGCTGGGCCCAGTATTTCAAGCGGTTCAATTTCTCACTGAAGTACATTCCAGGGGGGAAGAACTTCATGGCAGATGCTCTCTCTAGACTACCCCAATATAATAGTATTCACCAGGAAGTGATAAGTCCAATTGTTTCGACCAAACATCTAGCCGCCCCAGTGATCACCAGAGCCCAAAAGAAGAAACAAGAAGTGGATTTATCGAATGCCCTAACCGCACAACTAAAAGAAGCCTTAAAACTTGATGATTGGTTCCTGGCTCATTCGAATGACTGTACAGTTAGAGATGGTTTGGCTTGGCTGGGGAGCAAGTTGTATGTGCCACAGGTGCTGAGGACCCAAATGCTACAACAGGCTCATGATTCTAAAGCAGCTGGTCACTTTGGATTTGTGAAAACCTTACACCTGGTTAAGCGGCAATTCTGGTGGCCTACTCTGAAGAAGGACATTGAACCTTATGTAGCTAGCTGTCCAATTTGTGCTTCGGCAAAGAGACCTCCTGGTAAGCCAGCAGGGTTGTTACAAAATGTAGCTAGACCAACAGCCCCCTGGAAGGAAATCTCGATGGACTTTATAGTAGAATTACCCAAAAGCAGTGGAAACATGGTTATTTGGGTGGTAACCGATTTGTTTTCCAAACAGGTACATTGCATACCTTGTTCCAAGATTCCATCTGCAAAGACATTGGCTAAACTGTTTATTTCACATATCTATAGGTTACATGGCATTCTGGAATGCATAATCTCTGACAGAGGGGTCCAATTTACCTCAAAGTTTTGGAAAGAGTTCTTGAAGTTGATTGGCTCCACCCAGTGCTTAAGCTCCGCCCACCACCCCCAAACCAATGGGGCCTGTGAGAGGACTAACGCAGTGTTAGAACAGTATTTTAGATGTTATATAAATTATCAACAAGATAACTAGTCCGACCTACTACCATTTGCTGAAGTAGCATATAACAACTCCGTACATAATAGTACTGGATTTACTCCATTTAAAGTAGCTTCAGGACAAGATTTTGTACCCATATCTGAACTTCCTCATGAAAGGCCTAACATCCATTCATTGGATGAATGGATAACTCAACTCCAACTTAACTGGCCAGTAACACGTAAAGCATTAGATGAGGCCCATCAAGTTCATAAGAAGTTTGCAGACAAGAAAAGATCTCCACAGAAATTATATAAAGTAGGCGACAAAGTTCTCCTGTCCACCAGATATCTGCAAACCATTCAAAAGTCAAAGAAGCTTGGTCCTAAATATGTTGGTCCTTTCACGATTGAACGGATTATAAATCCTGTAACAGTCCAGCTGAACTTACCGAAAACTCTTCGACGAATTCACCTGGTTTTCCATGTTAGTTTGTTAAAACCTGAACATACTTCTGATTTCAGACCCATCCAGGCTGACCCTCCCATACCAATACTGATTGAGGGTGAACAACATTTTGAAGTTAAAGAAATTCTGGAGTCTCGCAAATGGAGGGGTCGGCTCCAGTATCTTGTAGCCTGGAAACATTTCCCTTCTTCACAAGCTGAATGGGTTAACGAAACTGATGTTAAAGCCCCTAAGTTGATCAAAGCATTTTGTTCCAAGTATCCTGATAAGCCCTAGGAGTGTATTCATTTATAATTGTCTAAATGATTAATTATTGTCTTTATATTTGTCTCCTCTCTCTTTTCTAGGACTGACAGTTTTCTTTTTCTAGGAGGGCCGAATGTCAGCCTTCAAGATCTTCTACTATTGCTTTGCATCTTTTGGCTGTCATAAGAAATGGGGGGGGGAGGAGGGGATGAGTCTGGGAAGTGTGCTGGAGGTGTTACATTTTTCTGTTGTGTAAATGAGGGGGGGGAACATACATCAGAGTTAGGTTTCTATTTCTCGCTTAGTTTTCTTTTCTCTGTGCAACTGCAACCCGTTATCAAAGTATGCCAAGGTCAACGGACAGAGGCCTCATCATCACCTGAAGATACCCACATGATCATATTCACAATTTCTAATTGGATGTTTCATCTGAACTATTGGGAACACTTCCATCACTTTGTATGTTTGCGCGCCTAATTTCTCAGATTCAGAATTCTTTGGTTGCTACCACTTCATTTTCAGTAAAAGATAACTTTTCTCTAACCTAAAGAGTCTAAGTCTTTCTTTCTTGGATTGTGAATGGAGCACCTCATGACACCACCTATCAATCGTTTCCATCTTTATTGGAGGCTCCACCGCAACCAAGGGAATGTCAAAATGTGTTGCAAAGGCCTGGTCCATAAAATTAGTCATGGCCCCTAGTCCACCAACGCAATTGCAGGAATCCCTTCTGACCAGGATGGCAAGAAAACCCGAGTGTCTAAAAGTAAATGTCTAGGGGGTCCAGACTTCACCTCCACTACATCGGGCGGTTGGTTGATATGTGCCCAACCTAGGGTTTCCCCAAGGCCAGGCCTGCCCCATTTCCTGACTGAGCAAAGTTAGATTCAGGCATTGGCTTGCGTGTCCCCCTTCGTTTAATAGAACAGGAATTTGCAAAGTGACCAGTCCCCCACAATACAGGCATAAGCCTCCCTGAAGTCTCCAGTGCGTTCTTGGGCTGTCAAATGAGGTCGAACCGCACCCAACTCCATCGGCTCCTCAGCCATGGCCACGGCACTATGGGAGACCCGGGGCGCTGGTTGTATAGAATGTTGTGGTATTGAGTTGGATGGCTGCTCCAGAACTGGGCGTCTAGTCTTGCGCCGTTGAAGATGGGTGTCAATGCACAAGCATTGCCCCACCAGAGCATCGAGGGTCGAGGCCGGCTCCACATGCACCAATACATCCTGTAATTCCTCCAATAGGCCATCCTGGAAAGTGTCCATCAAAGCTGCATCATTCCAGGCAGAGTCCAAACAGAGCAGCCAAAATTCTGAAATGAATTCCTGCAAGGGGCGTTTCCTCTGGCGAAGTTCCTTCAGGCATCTGGCTGCTGTCTGAGCCCGTATGGGGTCCTCATACATCAGTCACAGGTGATGCCAAAACCCCTGATAGTCATTTAGTAATGGACTGACTTGCACTAATAAAGGAGTGGCCCACCTAGCAGCCGAGCCTGAAAGAATGCTTATAACAAACCCCACCCGAGCCCCATCATCAGGAAAATCCTCTGGCCGCAGATCCATAAATAATTTACACTGTCCCATAAAAGCCAGGAACATTTCAGGCTGCCCAGAGAACTTATTTGGCACAGCTACCGGGCATTTCCTACGGGGAGGGGCAGGAGGAGCAGTACGAGCCTGCAACAGAATGAGTTGATTAACTTGCTGCTGCAAAACTTGATTATCATCTTGCAGCTGGTTAAGCTGTTGCTGCTGCTGTTGTTGCTGCTGTTGATCCATCTTGGTCAAAAGATGGCTTTTGTTTAGGTTCGGGACAAAAATGTTATGTCTCACCTGTACCAACAAAGTAAAAAGTCCAAATTTCAAACTGAAAACACAAATAAGCAAGCAAGTCCAGGGATGATTGGGTTAAATTACTTGAGCTGATAATGTTCTTGGCAGTCTCACGCAAGCTGTCTGCCAAGTTTGATAAGAAAGCAGGAACATAAATCAAAAGCTGTTGACACACACAGAATCCAGCGAAGCCTCTCTCACTAGTGAACACGTTGTCCTGAACAAGAACCCAGAGCTAACACACCCACTTTTATTCCCTGTGGGCGTGTCAGTCTCTCATCTCAGTCTCTGATTTGTCCTTTCTTTTTGCGTTGCATCTCACGCTTTTGCCTGCGTCTTTGCCTCACATCAGACCAACATTCCTCAGCTTTATCCTCAGTTAGAGTCTCTGATACGCTCTCCTGATTATCTGGCGACACCTGAGGTACAATCAGGGAAGAAGATCCTGCCGAGGAGGAAAGTCCCAGGGAGGAAGTCAATTCCAAATCCTCTAACAAAGCAGGCTCAAACCTCAGAGCCAAATCCTCCCCTTCCTCATTGTCCAAGTCTGTGTCTTCCAGCAAAGCAGGCTCAAACCACAGAGCCAAATTCTCCTCTTCCTCACTGACCAAGTCCTCGACTGACAAAGCAGGCTCAAACCTCTGAGTCACAACATTATATATATTCATTATATATATATATATATATATATATATGTGTGTGTGTGTGTGTGTGTGTGTGTGTGTGTGTGTGTGTGTGTGT
>BLBF01000039.1:2950934-2962668 GCA_015471245.1 Laticauda colubrina
TGTGTGTGTGTGTGTGTGTGTGTGTGTGTGTGTGTGTGTGTGTGTGTTAACAATGTCCACCTTTTTAAGTATACATTGTTAGAGCAAGTCATGGTAGTTTGACTCTATACTAATTCTAGAATTAAACCACTGGATCAGGATATGGTGCTATTGAGAAAACTTAGGATTTCTTGACCATGGTTTACATTAGCTACAGGAAGTGCTTCTGGCAAGGGATGGGCTACACCATACAAGAACCAGAATATGTTTGGAAAACAAGTGGCTCAACTTGTTGAAAAGGCTTTAAACTAAAGGGGAAGGAAACCAATTTTTAGGATCTAACCTCAAGCACCAAGTAAGAAGAAAGTCAAAGAAATGATCAATACACTAATGGGGAAAAAGGACAAGAAGGTAACAGGCAACAAAGAAAAGGCAGAACTGCTTAACTTTTTTTGCATCAGTCACTAAGATTCACTATCTTTCAATTGTAGCCACTAGACTAAACTGGCTTTTGCTTTTGACTACGACATGGTAGCAATAAGTTAAAGTTTTCAAGTTTTCAGTGTTCTTGCTGCTCTTAGTGGTTGCAGCCCAAATATGGTAACCTTCCCATAAACAATTATGATAACAATAAAGTCAAAAACCAACCAACCACTTACATATCATCAATGCATAAGTTGTGGTTCTCAGTACAAATAGCATTTAAATGAAGTGAAATTATGAGTAAATAAAAACAAATGGTTAACTTATAGTGACATATTAGAATTTTGTCTCAAAAAATCAAGAGTTAAAAGAGGTGGAAAAGAATAAAAAAGAAGTTGAAATGAAAAAAAATAGTAATAACTGCAGAAATAACTGCAGGTAGACAAAAGAGCAAGATCAAGAATTAAGGTGAATATAAATTTATGGATTTTAGTTGAAACATCTGGTTATGCTTACACTCACTTGTTACCAGTTTAATAACATATTGCAAGAAGGTGAAATTGAAAAGTGGCTAACATCTTGAAAAATCTACCTGATAATGAAAAATCTAGAAAAGGGGGCACTAAGCAAACATAGACCAATTACCTTCTTACCAACAATGTTCAAATTACTTACTGGTGTGATAGCTGATGTAGTCCAACAGCATCTAGTTGAAAATAAGCTATTTACACCAGATATTAAGGAAATTGCCCAAACAGCAGAGGCACAAAAGATCAACTTCTACTTTATCCTGGAAAACTGCAAGAGAAGATCAACATGAATGTGGCATGGATTGATTACAGGAAGACATTTGACTTCCTGCCTCATGATTGGATAATCAAGTGCCTAGAAATAGCAGGACTCAATAAAAACATCAGAAGATTTGTGCAAAGATCAATGGCATGATGGAAAATATAGTTGCTGGTCAATGGTGATAGAATGGGAGAGGCTAATATCAAGAGAGGAATCTTCCAAGGAGACTCACTATAACTACTGATATTGATTCATTGCACTGATTCATCTGTCAACAATACTGAACAACTCAGGCCATGGGTATCAAATATAAAAAACAACAGTCCTACTTCCTTCAAGAGGACAATTTGAAGCCATATGGGAAAACAACATCTAAAAGAGAATTGTTCAACACTGTCCATATATACAGCCAAGATACTGCAATGGAATTTGGCGTGTTTGCATATGTGCCATGATCATAATGAAATATGGAAGAATAGTGAAAACTGACAGAATCAACATGCCCTGTGGAAATAATATCAAGAGTCCGGATTATCAATATAAAATAACTGGGCATCCTTCAAGTTGACAATATTAAGCACAATGAAATCAAGAAAAATAGAAATAAATATATCAAGAGAATGAAAAAGATTTCAAAATCAAAACTCAGTGGATAAAATACCATTAAGGCAATTAATACCTGGGTAATTCCTGCCAATAGATACACTGCTGGAATAATAGCCTAGACTCAAGCAGAACAAAAGGCTCTGGATAGGAAGACCTGAAAAATAATTATAATGAATCATTCCCTTTATTTACACGGTGATATTGACAGACTCGATCTACCAAGGAAAATGTTGCAAGTATAAGTAGTCCTCAACTTACAACAATTCATTTAATGACTTTTCGAAGTTACAAAGGCACTGAATAATGTGACTTATGACTATTTTTCACAGCTAGGACCTTTGCAGCAACCCATGATCATGTGATTAAAAGTCAGATGCTTGGCAATTGGTTCATACTTATGACCATTGCTTTGTCCAAAAGTCATGTGATCACTTTTTACAACATTCTGACAAGCAAAGTCAATTGGGAAGCCAGATTCCTTCAACAGCTGGGCAACTAACTTATTAGTGATTCACTTAGCAATTGTGGCAAGAAAGGTTGTAAAATAGGACAACATTCACTTAACAAATATCTCACTGAGCAACAAAAATTTTGGGCTAAATTGTGGTCATAAGATGAGGACTATCTGTACATTAGATGGTTGAAGAAGAAGAAATAGTATTGGGAGAATATCTGAAAGACAGTGAAGATGATGCACTGAAGCTAGTATATCAGGAAGGCATATTGAGTACTGAAAAGACTAAACTGGCCTACAAAAAAAGATCAAATGAAGAAGAGAAAGTGGCATGGAAAGACAAAGCATTGCATAGCTAGTACATGAAAAAAAAATAGCAGGAAAAAGAGATAATAGCATCTGGCAATGACTAAGAGGAATAATGTTGAATAAAAAGAGCCAATTCTGGCTGCACAAGACCAAGCATTAAGAAATAATGTACACAAAGCCAGAATTGAGAAGACTGCAATAGATAACAAATACCATCTCTCCAAAGAAGCTGAAGAAATAATAGATCACCTGGTTAACTGCTGCCAGAAAGTCACCCAGACTGATTACAAGCAGCGGCATTAGAAAGTAGCAACAATAGTGCACTGGAAAATCTGCAAGAAAAATTTGTCTGCAAGCAAGAATTGGTGTGACCATAAAATAAAGAAAATTATAGAAAATGAAGAAGTTAAATTGTTCTAGATTTTTTAGAATTCAGACAATCACCTGCCACATAATATCCCAGACTTAACAACTGTTGATAAGAAAGACAAAAAAAAGTCTGAATAGTGGATGTGGCAGTACTTGGAGACAGCAGAATAGAAGAGAAAGAACTGGAGAAGATAACAAAATATAAAGACCTGCAAATAGAAATGGAATGGCTGTGGCAAGAGCAAGCAAAAGTAATATCAATAGTAACAAGTGCTTTGGGTACAATCCCAAAACAATTGAAGCACCACTTGAACACCATCAGCAGTTACAAATTCACCATCAGTCAATTGCAAAAAGCAGCTTACATCCTGTGATGATATCTGTAACACCATCAAACATCCACATCTGCCTAACCCAGATCGTTGGAAATAATTCCAAAATTGTCAAATCCAGTCTGTACATTTGGCCAACTGTGCAATGAACCAATAACCACAACAACAATAATACCTCCAACTGAAGAAAAGCTCTACTGCTTGTAATAATCCACAGCCATATTCATAGTATCCTACAGAAATAACAATAATTTAAACAATATTTAATTGATTTTGTTGGGATGAATTCTCTTTTTCTCTTACAGAAAAGACTTGCTGTAAACCCAGCTTTTTATCTTCTTAAAGGTTTGATGCATATTTAAATGAACCAACTCTTTCTCATCCCTTGAAAAAGGCCAAAGCCAATAGCTGGGACATACAGTACTTTTCTCACTTTCCTTTGTTTTGCTTCTAGTTGGATCTTTTCCATCTACCTTAATCTAGTCCATTTCACTCCCAGTCATTTCCTTCTGATGCTTCAAGGCTCAGTCAGATGATTCAGTTGGTAATTCCCCTGCTAGTGAGGTTGTCAGCTTCTCTCTCCTCTGTTGGTCAAGCATTGTTAATTGAGACTCTTATTTTTTGGCACCTCATATGCTCTCTCTCTTCCCTGTTAGTTGTAGGGAGTAGAGTACTATAGAGAGAAAATCTTTATGCTGTTCCTTTCCATATATCCCTCATCACAAATGACCTCTGTCTCTTGCTTTAAAACCTAGTCTCCTCTTCTCAGACCATTTATGCTACTCTTCTTTGATATAATATTTTTATCTTCATTTTCCTATTTCTCAAAGCTACCCTGCATTACATGTCTTTCTCACCTGCTAGTGCATCTTTTGCACACTAATTATTTTTATTCCTTTCCTAACTCCTGGGCTTTATTCTCTACCTGCCTACTTTTTTAAAAATCCTTTCCATACTCAATGGTCTATTATTTTAATTTCTTTACAGTGACAAGCTATCCATCAGTACCACTTTATCTCACCCTGAGACTTATTTGCTGCCTCCAAGGTTATTATCCTCCCTTTTCTTAATTTCTTGTTACAGACCCAGGTCCTCAGCACTCAGGTTTTAACTCTGTTTGTCCTTGCAAACTTTTACTGGTTTATACCAAACTACTGCTCCTTTGCAATTACCTTTGTTGCATAGTTACAGGTTTTGTAATGGCTTTTGCAGATAGTTGACATGAATGAATTGACAGTCAGCTAGATGACAGCTGGAAACAGCAAAAACAGCTGGTCTAGGCTGCCAACAATAAAATAGGACATACCCAAGTTTTCTATGTCTATTTTCCAGCCTGTTGCAAAGGTTGCTTTAGTTGTCAGTGAAGGAGGATCAATGGAAGATACATTCTTAGAAAAAAGCCCAAATCTCTGCTTCTCCTTTTTTCTGTTTGTTCTTCTTTTTGTGCCTCCTATAATCAGTGTTGATTCTTGAATACTGTTTGGAGAAGTCCTTGCAGGTTTTTTTTAGCAAGATTTCAGAAGTGATCTGCCATTGCCTCCTTTCTATGGCTAAGCATCATTCATCTGGCTTCATATCTAAAGTGGAACTTGAATTCACAACCTTCTGGTTTATAGTCTTAAGTACTAGGCCAAAGTAGTTCTTTACATTTCTACCATCTTCTACAGTATTCAATAAAAGCCTAGGCAACCTGGTTTGCTAGATGAGAACTGAGAGTGGTGATTGATCTCTAGCATTGAGATGCCATAGACGGGAATATGTTGCCTTCTTTGTGCTATGACAGTGTTGTAAATATAAGTGGAATATTTATTACAATGTAATTGCATCTGGGTGTTGAGGTACAAATCTTTTAATATACTGCATACTTAATGCCTAAGTTTTTTCCCCAAATGATTTAATGTCTTAATAATTCATCATTTCACACACTTTTAGAAGAGAAAAAAACTGAGAACTTAGCTTTTTATCCACATTGTTGTGGATATTCCTTTCAATTTCGAAAATCAGTGGAATAATAATATTTATCTCCAGCACAAAAGGAAGAAAAGTAACATAGCTGGAAGTACCCTCTGCCTTTAAAGAGCCAGAGCTCAATTAGCTTGATTGACAGGGCTGCTTCAGGCCAGAAACAGCTTTGCCCTTATCAAATCATGTTTGAGGAAATAATTAGTTCATCTATCACTCTTCCCCCAAAACCACAACTGGTAATTTAGTCATCCTTTTTAGGAAAATGATTATATTAGCTCACTTCACCAGGTTAGCTCACTTCATTCCACCAAGTCCTTGAAAACAGAAACTAACTAAAAAAGAGTGGGAATGATTAGTGTGAGGACAACAGTCTGATAATTTGATATCTGAGCAATTTAGCAGCAACAGGCTCTGACACCCAACTGACAAACCCAAAAGCCGCAATAATCAGCACAATTCTGTTTAAAATTCAGATTAGAATTTGGCTTTTTCACTCAGTAGCAACCTTGCTTAGAACTTAGTTTAGAACTTTTTTTAAATTATATATTTATTTATTCAATGTGTAGACCCATCTCAAACAAGTGGCTCTGGGTAGTTAGCAAAGAAGAGCAAACTAAAACATGATTTGATTATTTTTATCATTAAATAATTGTCGCTAAAAGTAGGGAGCTTCATTTTTATTGCCAATCATTTGGAAATAAAAAATGAGGTCTCAATGTATTGCCTCTTCTGAAGAAGAAGAAAGCTAGAGATGGTCATTTGTTCTGCATTGAAAGGTGCTAAAGAATTTAATTTCCTAATCCTTAGAAATGGTGGGCACCAGAAATTTATGTTATCTTTGCAAGATTTGTTAATTTACAAATAAAGCCACAGTAATAAAAGAATGGGTAAATGCCAAGTTTTGCCATCTCAAATTAAAAATTTTCTGCTTTAGAATGTAGAGACATTCTTGGTCTCTACTGCTAGCCAAAAAAGGAGAAGCATCTTTTTCTTTAGATTGAGATGCCTAATTGCAATCAGACCCATTTGAAGTTTGTAAAAAGTTGATAATGTCTTGAAAATTATCAAAAGTTATCAAATTATCAAAAAGTTGATAATGTCTGTTCTTTATTCATTTTTCTGCCTCCCATGGATATTTAAAAACTGTGTCATACTAAAATGGAGAAAACAGAGCTCTAAGTGTTATACAACAGTCCTTAAAAATGTTAAATGTACTTTGGGTCAATTTATCTGAAGAGCTCAGGATAGAGAAATGGGGCACAAAACAACCATCAATATATTTTTAAAAAGCATATTGTGTTTTTAAAAAACAAATAGCAAAAATAAATAAGAATTCTATTTAAAGTGTTCAGAGTATGTCTGAATTATGTTTTTTGAAGTTTGTCAATAAGAGGATTTAAAAAAAACCCTGTATATTTAAGAGAACAACTTTTCTGATTTTAGATTTTGAACTATTATGTCAAATGAAGAGCCAATCTTTTGAATTTGGCATTTTTTATGAGAGGGAAAGTGGAGGAGAGGCATTGTTTGTTTCATACCAATCTGCTAGACTTTTTCCTGGGTCCCCCATTCCCAAGTCCCCTTTACCTGAATGTCATTTCGGTAGATTGTTCTATTATTTCCATATGTTCAGAAGAGGGAGATGCCACCCCTTACCTGGAAATTAGATGAGGTGGAACAAGAATAAACTTTCAAACAAATAGTTACAGCTTTCCCTTTTTTAGCCGGTTACCAAATCAAAAAGCTTTTTAGTGTATATTGGTATGCCCAGGGGTAGGATTCTCATGGTTTGGACTGGTTCAAGCGAACCCCTTGTTCCAACAATCAGCTGGCTCCAAACTGATTTGCTCCAATGAGCATGGGAGCCCACCCACCCACCCTTACTCTTTCCTGTTCTTTATGTCTTTTTGTTGGAGCACAGCTGATTCACACAGCAGAGCAGTTTGCCGTGCCTCAGCTGTTTTCTTCAGCTGCAGTTGAAGGTAAATATTAGCTTTTTTAAATATGGAGCACACATGCAGAACACGCATTTAGCATGCGAAGTGCATGCTCACCGAACTGGTTGTTATACCTGTTGAATCGTACCCCTGCCCAGCTCTGCCTACTATAGTAAAGGCAATAAACTAAGAACATGAAATAATAAGTTAACTGTCACAGGTTATATGAGACTCAAAATCACTAAAAAACAACAATTGAAGAAAGATAATTGGAATAGATATAACATTATACAAAAAAATATTAATGGTTTGCAAATGTTGTGTTCATTAGGGAAAATTATAGCCATTATTAGCATACTGTTTGAAAGTAAATGAGAAACTGAAAATGATAGAAATACCAAAGTAAGAAACTAAATAGTTTTATAATACAAAGCAAAAAACAAAAAAGTAAAAAGAATATAAATATGAGAAAATAATAAATAATGTCCATATAGTGAACTATGTGTGGATAAACAATGGATCTAAAATACAATAAAAATAATGTATGTTCCAGTATGCCATTAAGAATTTCTGATATTCCAAAATAGATTTTATCCATTCCCTAAATAATCCCCCAAAACCCAGCTGATTTTAAACTGAATGCACCTGGTACAAATCTAGCACAAACAATTAACTGAACTATATGAAATAATGAATATATTGTCCATAGGGCAAATTATACTGTAGGTCAATTAAAAATATAATTCCATAAAAAATAAAACCATAATGTTGGATGATGTACAAATTCATTCATGATGGTGTATTCCAAGAGTGGTGTCTGATTAGAAAAAAATTATTGATCAGATTTACTTTTCAAATATTAATTTAGTTACCCTTTATTCCAAAGAAGGCATCCATGTTTTTTTTTCCAGAAAAAGAGCATATGGAATCATGCAACTGTTAGCAAATACAGTTAAACAGATTAACAATCACAATTCAGACCAGAATTTCAATTGCTAACCAAGGCAGTTGCTAAGCGCCTGATTTTATGACCTTTTTTACCATGGTTGTGAAATGAACCACTGCAGTTGTTAAATGAATCACAAAGTCATTAAATGAATCCAGCTTCCCCCCTTAATTTTGCTTGTCAGAAACTGGATGAAAGGTTGCAAATGGTGATCACATGATCCTGAAATATTGTAACTGTCATAAATATATATCTCAGTTGCACAGCAGTATCCCTTGATCTGTGGGCATACTGCAGTAATCCTAAGTATGAAGACCACTTGTAAGTCACTTTTTTCAATGCCATTGTAAATTTGAATGATCACAAAAAAAAAATATTGTCACTGTTATGGCCCACCAGCAGCTGATGAAGCTGGCAGCAGAGTCGGACAGTGAGGAGGTTGGGGAGGAACCAGGGCCAGTGCTGGAGGCTGAGGAAGGCTCGGACAAGGGCTCTGCATCAGAGGCAGAGATGGCAAGGCTGACAGTCATCAGCTGCCTTCAGGCTTGGACAGCAGTGAGGCAGGGGAGCTTCTGAAACTGGTTTCCAGCCTGCGCTTGTGTAGAGCCGCCAAAAGGAAGGAACAGTTAAGAACTCAGGGTTGACATGCAAGTAAGGCTACAGATGGAGGAAACAATTTGTTCATTCGTTCATTCATTCCAGCCTCATGAAGATCTGTCTGTGTAACCTAGAGACTCTGTGCCCAGTCCTTCCCTGTCAGCACTGCGTGTGGAAATATTTACTGGGCAGCTTTCCAAAGTAGATAAGGTCTGAGCTAATAATTATACTTTTGCAAGACTGTTTGCCAGGCTGTTGGCTGAATGTGAATACAATAAATTCACATTCATTTAATAAAAGAGGTTTTGCCAGGACTCAGAGTTTGCTTACTGCTTTCAATGACCAAGGGCAATTTAGAACTCTTTAAAGGAATGTACAATTGGAATGAAATGCAGTGCAACAGAATAGAACAAACAGAGAGAATAGGATAGGGTAGGGTAGGGTAGGGTAGCTTAAGGTAAGGTACGGTAAGGTAAGGTAAGGTAAGGTAAGGTAAGGTAAGGTAGAATAGAATAAAACAGAACAGAACAGAACAAAACAGAACAGAATAGAACAGAATTTTTTATTGGCCAAGTGTGATTGGACATTTAGTGAAAGTTAATAAAAAATATATCAGGTTGTAAGAGTTGCAACTCTCAAAATTTGTTCCATTGTGCCATAAATCATTTTCTAGTATCATAGGGTTTTATGGCATCATTGATGAAAAGATGATCCAATCTGTTCAATATATTTCAATATTTTATAGGAGAAAAAATATTCATTTGAATAATCAACGCTGATATAAAATACCAATGATAAACCATCCTATATAATTATTAAATATTAAATAAATACTTAATTGTAAAATCATAAAAATAAATTTTGAAATTTATTCTGGCTTTTGTAGCCATGTTTCACTAATTTGTATGTAATAAAAGTTCATCATTATGTATAATAAGATTTTCAAATTCAGGTAAATCTCTCAATATTCCTCCCTTGTTTCCATAAATCTTTTGTGGTTATGTTGATTTATTTGGAAATATTGAAACTGCTCGAATGTAATAGATCATTGTATGGTGAGATAATACAAAATGTATTATATAATATAAAACCCTTTTAAGAATAAATTTCAGGAAGCAATACAAGTTATTGTGTTTCCATCAGGCACTTTCTTAGTATCTTCATCTTTCTGAAAATAAATAAAGTAAAATAATAAAACAAATATAAAAAACTGGAACCTGTTTTTTTCCTGTATTAATTCCAAATGTGTTTTTTATATTGCATGGTGTCTGAATTATTTATTTCTGTACATATGACCTAAGCAGCCCCTCAGAGAGACCTGCCCTTTCTTTGGGATGATGGAACTAGAGGAAGATGTAATTCATAAAACAACTGGGACAGGATAATAAATCTGGGGTCAGTTGACTAGACATGTTCTTAGTCCTTCAAATGTTTTTATGTAGTCCTTTGCCACTTATCAGACCTTTTAAATTCAATATTGTGCTTATCAATACATTATGACTAAGTAACATATTCTCAATAGATTTTATAAAGGAAAAATAATCTTTGTGGAATATTAATTTCAACATCTATGATATTTCCTAACCAGAACAAATGTATTTTTTTCTACCTCAAAATATGTTATGTTTTTTAAATCAATAAATATTCTTAAATAAATTATTATTTATTAATAAAATAATTGTAAAGGACAGTTCTTAATATTTAATCTTATTAAAAGCAGTTGCTTGATTCACACTTTTCTTCCTCTGACAAATTCCATGTCAACTTTTTTTTCCTGTTGTTGTTAATCTGGCATTGAACCATATTGTTATATAAGTTTCAACGATATCAGTACAATATCATCAACAAATAATTTCTGTTTATCTTTTGGATGCTAAATTGGTTCCTGGAATTCCATTTTCTTGACATATCTGAAGTGCCAGGGGTTCTAGTGCTGGTAAAAATGAAGGAGAAAAAAAAAACAGACATCCTTGTCTTGTTTCTCTTAATACAGTTTATACTTTGATATAAGACAATTTACAATGATATCATATAAACCACATTCAGTGGAGACAGGTCTCCAGAACAGGCTGACTCTTTCCTTCTTCATAAATCAAAGAGATAAGAGTTCTTCACATCGTTGAATCACACTCATTGCTTGCTATAAAAATTTACTCAAAGATTTCTGAAAAGTTTTATAATAGATTATCGAAATACTGGTAAGTCCTGAAGCTTTGTTCAATTTCAGTTTTTTAAAATGCTTCTTCAGTTTCATCTTTGGTTGCCTAAGAACTTATTTTTGTTGATGAATTTATTTTATATTATTTTATTCAAATATTCTTTGATTTTTGCTAGGTCTGATTATTATGCAACTTTATAGGTAACAAATTATCACATCATATTTTGTTGTGGAGATGTAACTGAATATATATTTCTCTCCCAAATAGAAGTAATTTTTGTTCTATTTTTTATGTTATTGATAGATAAACATTATCTGGTTAATTGCCCTTTTCAAATTGTTTCTATGTTTCTAAATGTGTCATTTATGCCCACTAGCTGTTAGTTACAAAACGCTCACCTTCTGAGCTATCTATGCTTAGTAGCAGCTTCTCTTAAGACTGTAGAACTTCTACAAGGTTATTTGTAGATTTTCTTCTACAAATAGGGTGCATGAGGTAATGGCTATAAGCCTCATTTGTCAAACTCTCTCCTTTTGGAACAACCTGCTCTCTAATGTTAGGATAGCCACCTTTCCAGTAACAATTTAGACTTATAAAATGGTGCTTTTACATCGAAGACTTTGTGCAGCATACATTATATAAGAGTCTTTGTGTTGTCCAATAACCTATAATAGGAGTTCTGATATTGATAAAAGTAATGATGTTATTACTTTTAAATTTTTATTCTTATTTCACTGTGTTGTTGTGTTGTTTTGCAAAATTCTAGCATAAGGACTCATATAATAGAAAGGAGGAAGGGAGGGAGGGAGGGAGGGAGGGAGGAAGGAAGGAAGGAAGGAAGGAAGGAAGGAAGGAAGGAAGGAAGG
>BLBF01000039.1:2971890-3007051 GCA_015471245.1 Laticauda colubrina
CCAATCAGGTTTGTAGATTTGGAGTCACCCACTTTACATATAGAACAGGACAGGCTTTACATGAGTACCAAGGAATATTTTTTAGCACCTGCTTGCTTTTGATTCTAAAGCATTTGCTTGTTTTCTATGGTTCAAGTGACTTAATTTTAACACAGATTGCAACTGTTTCACATGATAGCACCTGAGTAAAATTGTCCATGTTCCATTTCTCATTCATAGGCAGTTGTGGTTTGAGTCTCATCACAACATCTGCTTCATATATATTAAGGTAGGGAAGATGCCAAGATATTGGAATGTCTTTTCAAGAAAGTACCAGCTAGAATTCAAGTTTTTTCATTCATTCATTCATTCATTCATTCATTCATTCATTCATTCATTCATTCATTCATTCATGTTTTGTCAAACAATTGGAAACAAAGAGCAATAGGTAGTGTAGGTTTCAAGGTTTTGAAATGCAACTCCTAATAGCCTTAGTCAGCATAGCCAAAGACAAAGAATGAGAAGAGCATCTGATTATACTGTACAGTAGTCTGATTGTGCCTAATGTGTAAATATGTTCTGCTTTGCCAGCACTGTGATGCAACTGCTATAAAGCCAATACACTTCTAGGCTGCATTAACAAAGGAATAAAATCAAGATCACATGAAATGTTAATACCAATTTATAATGCCTTGGTAAGACTGCACTTGGAATATTGCATCCAGTTTTTGTCACCATGATATAAAATAGATGTTGAGACTGTAGAAAGAGTGCACAGAAGAGCAATAAAGATGAGTCCAGGACTGGAGGCTAAAGTATATAAAGAACAGTTGCTGAAATGTCTAGTTTAATGAAAAGAAGGATTAGAGGTGACATGATAGCAGTGTTCCAATATCTCAGGGGCTGCCTCAAAGAAGAGGGAGTCAACCTATTCTCCAAAATACCTGAAGGCAGGACAAGAAGCAATGGATGGAAACTAATCAAGGAGAAAAGCAACCAAACTAAGGAGAAATTTCCTGACAGTTAGAACAATTGATCAGTGGGACAACTTGCCCAAGGAAGTTGTGAATGCTCCGACACTAGAAGTTTATAAGAAGACATTGGAAATATATTTCCAATATATTGGAAATATATTTCAGATATTGTCTGAAATGATATAAGGTTTCCTGCCTGAGCAGAAATTCTGATTCACAGTCAGAACATCCTATGTGGATTTCATGGTTTCTGTTATATTCAGAGTTTTGTAGAAAAGAAGAAACCTTAAGATGATCCTCTAAATCATGTAGGCATTTGCTGACTACGCTAGTGTATAATTATTCCATGTACTATTCAGTATAACAGTCGGGAAGACTTGTTTTTCTGATGTGTAGAATTGTTCACAATATGATGACCATTAAGGGAAAAGTTTAATCTTTCCCTCCCCCTCCCTTCCTCTATCTTTGCCTCCTTTTTCCTCTCCTGGAACCATTAATGGAAAAGCTTATATTCTATCATAATGTCAGAAACAACTCTACATTACATTACATTCATTTAGATGCCCATCTGCAATGATATTAACTCCTCTTTCATTTAACCTATCAATGGAGGTGCATTTCTAAAGCAAAAGCTAGAATCATACATAATAATTGAATCATGTCCACTAAGAGCCCTATGACTTCAGATACCAAATCTCTTCCTTGTACCTTTCTACATTAAATTGCATGATTCTAGTTCTTCAGTTGATGGAAAAGTATACTGATGTAAATTGCACTGACAGCCAAGTCACATTTTGCCTCAGCAATAAAACTGGCATTTGATGACATCCTTAGAGTTGTAAAGCAGTGCAGTTTAAGGGCAGTGTGATTGGTGGATTCTTCTGGCTTTTTTCCCCCTTCTGTCAGATGTCACTTGCTGACAAGGGGGAAAAAAACCTTCCAATCAGATTCATTAACTCGTAGTGTAGTGGGGCTCTGTATGTGCAGACTTTCAATTATCTGAGTGACATGTTGGAAACGTGGAAGAGATTCATGCCTTTAACTGGTCACTCGGGTTCTTTTTTAAATACTCCTAGTGCTCGTTCAAAAGAATAGTCAATATGTGTCCCGAACAACTGACACGTTTGAAGCAAGGAGAAAGAGCATAGAGTAAAGTAGGTAGAAGAATTTCTAATGAGGTGAAAGGGTTTCCGTCTACATGGCTTTGTGCTCTCCCTTGCTTCCAACCTGTCAGCTGGGCTATCTACTGCAGATAGGAAGAAAGGTGTGTGATGAAGTAGGGGGGAACTCTCTCAGGACAGCAAAAGTAAAATGGGATCATTTGGACTCTGCAATCTGCTGGAGGACATTCAGACAGGAGATTGAAACTGAGCTTTTCACAAACCATTTAATTAACATGACAAAATAAGAATATTTTTAATTCTAGAACATCATCATATGATGCAATCAACTATCAGTTCTAGACGGCTGCATCATACAGGCACAGGCTTTTATGTATTTATAACTTTATCATTTCAAGGGGCTTTTATGTTCTTCTGGAGTTGTTGGAATAGGGAAAGAAAGAAAAAAGGAAGGAAAGGAAGAAGGGAGGGAGGGAGGGAAGGTGGAATATTCCCTAAACAGGGACAAAAATGATCCTTACAACTAGATTTCTTTTTTGTTGTGGTTGTTACTTTTCCACTAAATTTTTACATTGAAATGATTACAGAATAAAGACCTAACATGATTCAGTCTGTTTATCATTTGAATATGTACTTGGGGAGCACCAGGAAGTTCAACATCTGTAGGTTATTTTGGAAAATTGGCAAAAAAAATCACACTGGAAAAAATAGTAGCAAACCTCCTTCAGGAAAATTATATTTTCCAGATGTTGAATTTGACTCAACAAAGTTTTTTTAAATACCCGTCGAAAATATGAGATTACAAAAACATATCCATTGGAGTCTTGGTAGACTAGCCTAGTTATTATAACTATTATGATTTATTTTAACTATTATAACAATTTTTCCCCCAAATTTTCAAATAGGGTGAAGAATAGAATGAAGAAAATGATTTTTCAGTTTAGTGTGTAAGTCTGCCTTGGTACATCCATTAGTTCTTTAGGCAAAAGATGAAGCTGTTTATATATAGAGTCAGTTGTAAGAGTTCAGCCAACTCCACTCTTTCTTCCCCACTCATCTCTTAGTAAAGTGCAAAAGCAGTTCTATATTAAAAGCAGACTGTATTAAAAAGTATAGATTTCCCTGTCCAATTGTATCTGACTCTAGGGTGCTCATCCCTGTTTCTTAGCTAAGGGAGCCAGCATCATTGAAGACACTTTTATGGTCCTGGAACTAAAATTATATGCCAAGGTGACAGAACACTGTTACCTTCCCACAAAGTGGTACCTATTTATCTACTCACATTTGCATGGTTTTGATCTTCAGGGGGGGAAGTGTTGAGGCAAGTAACAGGAGCTTGCCCATTGTGTGGTGCTCAGGTCTCAAACCCAGATGTCACCCTTCCAATCTTTAACTGCTGAGCCACTTTGTCCTTCCTGACTCTATTATATTATGTTTATTTAGAACCATATCCTTATTTGAAGCATTCTAATCTGGTAGACGATACAAGGATTGGTTTCTGCTTATATTTGCCCAGAACTGAACTGAAGTTTTCATTTACACATTTTTTTAAGCTGCACAGTATTATTATTTGGAAAGATAGGTTTTGGTATTTAAAAAATAATAATGTTATTGATTTTAATTTATCAACCTTTACAATACAAAAGAACATGTTTAACATGAGCAATGTTTTTCTTGTCTTAATATTACCCTGAAAGAAAGTTTGGTCAATTTATTTTGGCTTATGATGCAAACTTCATCTTCTGGTTATATAGCCTATTGATCTAGAATAAAGCACAATGTGATCACGCAAAAGAAGGATGCCCCTGACCTGTCATGTTGACTTTATAGCCTGTTGGTGCTGGTATGCTGTTACTAAAAGCAACCACTTAATTGCTCTGCTGTGTCTCATCTGTTTTTCAGTCTGTGTTAGAATTTCCCATTTCTGTTTATTCCTTTACCTGCTGACCACATGGATCATGACTCTGGATTAGAGTCGATACTTTGAAATTCAATTTGTATAAAATGGGAATCATGTCACTTGGTAGTTCATCTTGCCTTCAGAGATTATGTTCAGCTTCCTTTGGAGCAGGTAGAATAAGGTTTGCAGTTGCTGAATTTAACCCTAGCTTTCAAAATATGAATTGCTTGCAGTGATGTATAGGCCCTTTCTGCAGTTACAGCCTCTCTGACACAGAGATGGTTGAGTAACATACTGTTTGGACATTGCACACATGACTGCCATCAAACACGACTGAGAACTTCAACTAGCTGTTAAGTCATTGAGGTTAGGCAAATGGATTTCATCTCATCTGACATATTACGCTGATCTATCTTTTGAACTGAAGTGATGTTATTTGTCCAGTTTGCTAGTATTATTTTTCATACACCTTTGAATCTAAATTTAATGTATTTTGCTTTAGATTACGTTGTTAATGCACTGAAAGGTTGTTTCAGACTTTCAAAAATGTTGATTTTAATGCTTTTCTGAGTAGCCTAGTCATGCCTTTCTCCTTTATCCATGGATGCTACTCTATGCTGACTTTTGTTCCTGCCTATCTTTTTCACAATTCTCTGGTCCACCAAAGCCCATTATTAAGCAATTATATATGGCGTAACAACAAATCCATATGTTGTGTATAATTGGAAGTCTCCCAAGCAACTTTGTAAACAAGTTTAGGAGACTTATTATATATACAAATACGGTTAGCAAGTTACTTTTACTCTTTATCACATTCCAATCCACTAGGATATCTGCATTTGTATGTAATCTGTGAAGTTAATCAGCTTCTATTTATTTAACAAATTTAGGAGATAATTATTATATAAAAATACAGTTGGCAAGTACAATGGACAAGACTTACCAATATTAAAATAATTGCTAATCCATCATTATTTCACTTTTTATCACATTTCAGTACTAGTCTGTATTTGTATGTGTATCTGTGAAGTTAATCAACACCTATTTGTCTATTTTGTTCTAACTTTTCCTACAGGCTAATCTATTGGCTATTAAATACCCTAATCAGTAAATTCACATTTCATTTTCCCCTTAATCAATCCTTTGATTTCTCAGATGATTTTCTTCCTTCCTTTTTGTTTTTTGTTTGAATTTTCATTCAAAATATTTTCCTTTTTTGTGAATTCAGTGTATTTCTATTTTGTTTGGTCTGGCACCTGGAACACAGGCTGAGAAAAAGTAAAATAGAAAAAAATGCAGATGACTGTATAAGAGGTAGTGGTAAGAGTTTTTTTTTTTTTTTTAAAAGAGTTTAAAAAAAAATTTTTTTTAAAAAAAAAGCTATCATAGAAGCCCTGGCTTTCATTTCTTATTTAGCAATCTTAATTTACTTTTCAGAACCCTGCAGTTATTTTTCTTCACATCAGCAGTGATGTCACCAGTTCCAAGGACATGTTGTACAGTTAAGAAGAAAGAGATATTGGACACACATTGTTGCCTAGGAAAATGGTTTGAAATAAGATTTAAAGTTTGGATTCTTAATGGCTTAAAGCTTTCTTCAAGAGCCACAATGGTATGCACTGAAATACAAATACCACTAGCTGAGGCAGTTAGAAGTCAGCTCACCTTGTCTATTGGAGCTGTAGAGTTTGGCAGAAAGCCATCTTAGCCAGGCAGCCAGACTCTTCTAAATGAGCATTTTGGAATGAGCAATTGGAAATGGTCTTATGCATAACCCAATTTACAAAAGAAGCTACTTGAGGGGACAAAGATGGAGAAAAGAAATTAAACTGAGCTGGTAAATCTCCTTATATTGTTGCTTGGTGGAAATGAGGGAATCTCAGGACAATACTGAGATGATGAAATTAAGTACACCACTGATGTTGAAGATTTTTGCTCTTTGAAAACTATTTCCCTGGTGATCAAACTGATGGAATAATTACTGAATAAAAGTGTTGTTAACCAAAAAAATGACATCTCTTTTTAAGTGCCCCACAGTCTTATACACGGAGCTACACATTATCAGGCACAGGTAAATCAGCCCTGGTTTGATTTGAGATTCAGAATTTGAAGAGGCTATGATACAATCTGAATTCTTGATAAAAGATTTAGTGAGAGTCTTATCCAATTTGAACCATTTGAAGACTCAAGATTATAATCAAGAAACTTCAAAATATCTATAGTTACTTTTTTGGGGGGATGGAAGGAGATGAAAATAGCAGGCATGAAAAATCTTTAGAGAATTTTAACCAAGTTTACTTTCAATCTTGCCCTAATAGATATTTGACATATATTCCCAATTTTAGGGCATAGAAAGCAATGATGGAGAAAGGATCACACAATATTCTTCAAGTTGTCTAGTAAAAAATCCATAGAAAGTTGGCTGAATCAGTGCAGGAAGTGTCCTATTCAAGTCTTAAAATAGTAACTTTTGGAAATTGCATGCAAAATAAATTCTTGCCAGATTGACAGATTGATGATTTTGATCCATATACAGGATGAAATATTTAAATTCCTTCATAAGCAATCAGGAATATCCTACATACCAGGGCCCTCAAACTGGCATGTAAAAAGTATGGATTTTTTTTTTTTTACCATAAAGTCATTAAATGTTTTTTTTTTATGCTCCCTTATTTTTAACAAGCTGTTAACCTCTATTATACATTCTTCTCCTTCTATAAAAGTAGATTTCAGTTTTTTCGAAGGAAGCATTATTTTTAATTTAACCACTTTGATGATTCTGATGGCTAATAAACTGTGAATTCATCTAAACCTACATGTATATTTGTATACAGAGTATGCTTTTTATCTGAACCTATGATGTTTTAATCATTTTATGAAATTTCTACTCAGCCTAAAGCCATATGACTCTTGCCTTCATATTTACTTCAATGAAATATGTTTTTCTAATTTTAAAATTAAATTCCTTTTTTTATTGTTAAACTTAGCTAAAACTTTCTTTCCCACATCTTTCTATACTAATATAGAATTAATAGTTACACTCACTATTTCTAAACTTAAAAAAGATGAGTCATCTTTACTGTTTTGTTTTGTTTTGTTTTGCCACATGCACACAGCACATAGAAATGCTGAGATGCCAGTCAAAGAAGTTTTAGGATGTAATCACTAGCAGGGATGCCAAGAAAAGTAATAGCAATATTAACTATGTTTAAAACTTGTTCTATCATTTGAAACATTCAATTCCAGCTTATTCCTGAACTTTATGTTTAGTTGTCCTTCAAACCTGAAGCAATACCAAAATATAGAGGAAGATAAGAACTTGTTGAAGATTTCCTTGATATTTCTTGATAACTATTTTGGTACTTAGCAAAAAACTCTAATGACAAGGAAGATAGAATGGTAAAAACCATTTTGAATTGATACAATACAGGCTTTTGTATGTGTATTGTGGCAATTGTAGGGAATGTCTGAAAATCACTGTGTTAGTTAATGAGGGCAATCTGTGTCACTTAGGATTTAAAAAATCTAAAAGTCATCTAAAATCTCATCATTGGGCTGAATGATAGCTGATTCTAGAATAACTAGAATCAAACTATTTATATCTCCAGTACCAATCTTTGACCAGTGAATCTTTATGTGTCTACCAAGTCATGATGTATGTAAATAGTGATTTTTAACAAGAAACATGATTTTGGTGCACATGCACTATGAAATCCAATTCTCATGTTTGGGACATCTTTCAGTGCAGATGGACTTTGAAGTTGAAAGCAGATGCCATCACAAGATGATTTGGATATCCATTTTAATTGGTGGAAATAAATATTTTCTCTTCATAGAAGTGACTATAATCTTTGAAATCTTCTAAACGAAGAAAGAGTAGTAGCAATTCCTTTGGGACTCCATAAGGCATTTGCATTGTTTTTCTATCGATTTATGCAATTTAAAGTATTTTGCTCAGTGTATGCTGCCTGAAGGGTTTCTTTTTCATAGGTGTGAAGTTGCAGGCAGCTATGAAAGGGTAGAGCTTATGTCATAGTAGCGCAAGGCTGCTACCAGCATTTTGATGGGAAATCATGAGGACACCCAGGATGGTGGATACTGTTTGCAATGTTATCCACAAAACTTTCTCTTTTCTTTTTAAACATTGTGGTTCTTTTCATTTAGGCAATATTTTCAACTTATTTGTGCCCAAGATCAAGCCAGGATTGTATATGGTATATAATCTATAATATGGCTTTATATGATAATTTAACCAGTCACTCATTGTACTGTTGTTTCTTATTAGAGTTGGGTGTCTCTTTGTGCTGCTTGGTGGTTCTTATTTGATTAGTGGATTCAGCAGATCAACATTGGTGAATTTTAGTTATTACTTGCATATTATTAATAATGTTGAGTGACTATGAATATTAATAGCAAGTAGTTTTTTTGTCTTTACATTGTTACTTTAGTTGAAACGACTGGGAAATATTGTTTTTCTTTCAACCCATTCCAATCATCCTAGGGCAGGGCTGTCAAATTCCTGGCCTGCGGGCCAGGTCTGTCACATGCTGGCCATGCACATGCCCAGTTTAGTGAAGGAGGAAAAGTCTCAGTATGTCATATGATGCCACCATGACAACATGAGTTTGATACCCCTGACCTAGGGCTTATTCTGTAGGAATAATACTGTAATTTGTATGTGGTGGTTCTCTTTCTACTTCATATTGCATTCCTTTTTAATATCTAACCTTATAGATAATCCTTACTGGCCATGGGCCTCTCACATTTACATATGCATTTTGCAAAAGTCTTATTTCTAAATAAAAATAAACTTCAACTCATGCTTCTCTCCTAATAAGACTATAATTTAGCCCTGCTTTAAAATAATATGTGAATACTGATTGTTTCCAGATTGTTCTCTTAAGGAGCATCTTGCTTCCCTTGCAAATACAGTTGGGAATTAATTGAGAGCCTGAATGTTTCCACCTAAGCAGTTTGTGAACAGCCACCTGCAGAGGGAAATAAGATTCCATTCCATAATTAAGCTGCAGGTTTTTTTTTTAATTTCTCTGTAAAGACATTGTTGGCACCATTTCAATTATCTTGGCATCTTAGGAGCAAACACAGTTTAAGGTCTTTAAGTGGAACGTAGTTATGTACCAGAGTAAAGTGCTCTGAGCATCATCAACATGTAGATTAATCAAATGTATGTATCTTGTAATGATTTTTCATTAAATTAATTATTTTCATATGTGTGTTGCAAAGCCTATTTATGGGCAAGTGAAAACTAACTGAAAGCAGATCTGTTCTACTGGAAATATTGGAAAGAGAATGTCTTGACTTGTTTCTCTAAGAATTCAGTTTCCTTGAAATGAAGTTAGAATTGGAGAAGAGGTAGGATTAATGTTTCCTTGTTTGAATATGACAGATAGACATCACTCAGTTTAGAGTTACACACACACACACACACACACACGCACACACACACATGAAACCACATCTCTATTTGGATTCTGGAAAGTTCCCACTATCTCTGATGCTTTTCTTTCATTCTTCAAAGTTACAATAGCCATATGTTCTACTTTAAAGAAAACAGTCTTATACACCACTAGTACACCACTAGAAGACACCATGCTGGCTGGGAAATTCTGGGAGTTGAAGTCCACAGGTCTTAAAGTTGCCAAAGTTGGACTCCCAGATTTTAATGAACAAGGAAACCAACCAAATCAAAAGGTTAAAGTAGATGTGTTAAGTTTGGCATGCTTATTTTTTAATTAAAAGTGTATTCCCTTATTAAAAAAGAAAAAAAGAAGAAAAAACCCAGAATAGGACAATACAAATATAAATAATTCAGTGATACTGCCACAATATTTCTCTCCTGCTTTGGTGCCCTCAGAAACAAACAAAAAAAAAACCACATGCTTCATTTTTTTTATTGCATAGCTATAATTATTTTTTAGTTTCTAAATATTTTATCAGGGAAACACAAATTATCTACAAATATTAAGAATAAAATTAAAATAATTTCTTACTCTGCAAATAATGCAGTAAATAGTGCATCAGTCAAGTTTCATTTCTTCTCCCCCAATACATTACATGTTAGCTCTATTTTTCTAATTAACACATTAGCCAAAAGCACCCAATAGTAGGAAGAAAACAGTTTCTCTTAAAAGGTATGGATAGAATTTTACCTCAAGATTTGGATCCTACAAGGCTATATATGAACATTTATAAAATGAAAACCAGGTATGTGAAAGTACATGACAGCTCAAACTTTTGAAATGAGAGGATCTCAACTCCAAGGTTCACATACTATTCAATTTCTCATGGCTACCTAAAGGCTAGATCACACTGGCCGACGGATGCAAAACATTTGCAAAAAGGACACAGCAGATGAGCAAAATTTCGGGGGTTCTCCATCCGCTGTCATCCGCTCCAAAAAGTGGCAAAAATTTGCATAAACAGAACGGAAAAGAAAGGAAAAGAACGGACGTGGGTAGTATGTAGCAGGGATGTTAAAGGGATGTTCATAGGAAGCCTAGAGGATGTATATAGGATGCAAACCGTTCACTACTCATCCTTTCTATTTCTGTGCTACTAATGCTGTGTAGATGTTCCGTGTACTTTTTGTTTCCTCCCTCTTTCCGTTTTCAGCTGCAGCGGATGTGAGTTCAGAGGATGCCCAGAGGATGCAGAGAGGATACAGCGAATGTTTAATGGATGATAAACGGACACAGAACGTTTGTTGCCAGGGAATAAGAACACATTCATGATATACAACTTGCCTACTGGTCCAGAATGATGGGTGAGAGAACATGCTACCCACCTGGAATAAAAAATATGAATTGAAGTAATCTAATTCCATTGAGTTTACAATCTCTGAGCAAGAAAAAGAAACGTGGAATTATCCTGCTTTCCTTCCAATTATGGTAAGCTTCTTCTTTTTTGCTTGCCTGTCTCATTTTTCCAGCCTTCACAAAACGAGAGATGGGATTAGTAGGTCAATTACACCCTTTAAAAATTGTGTTCAGCCACAAACACATGAACTTTTTATTTTCATCATTCAGAATGAAAAGGAAGGAAGTTTTGTAAAACAAATGCACATGCATATGCAAATGCATATCCAGTGGATCTCTGTGAATAAAGAGGCCTTATCCTACTTTTGCATGATGGCTTGGGAATTATGGAGTTGAAGTCTACACATCTTAAAATGGATAAGATTGAGAAACACTGGGCTACAAGTAGTTTGTGCTACCCTAAAATAATTTTTGATGAAGAAATCAATAGTACGGGCACTCATTCTTCTATGGTGTTTATAACACTTATTACATTTTATGAAATATCAATCATTTAGACTGCAATCTTGACAATATCTGCTAGAAATAAGTCCTGTAAAACACAGTAAGACTTCTGTTAAAGATCATACTCTTTATCATATTTGTCCTGGCTATTCAGTCAGTCTATTGTTTTCATATAGAACTTGTTTCCTAGACTTTATACTTTTTGAGAATGTTTTTTTTTTCTATTTGGTGCACTTCTTGTTTATTTTTAGGAACTAGGATTTTTTTGCAACCTGGCTTATATTTCTTCAGACATTGCCTTGAATCTACTAATCATATACTTTCTTTTTGCAAAACAGATCTGAATTATTTTATGGTTGTGGCACTGATATTCTTATCTCTGATCATAGGCCTGATATCACAACATAATCTCTGCTCAAAAATAGATTCTTTAAATTGTGTAAAGACCATCTGAATCTCAAATGACTGTTATAGGACATCCCCAGGCATTTCCCACTTGTCTCCTCCTGCCCCATGAATCTGATAACATTTACAAGTTGGGTAGCTTTGGGGAAAATCTGCTTAAACTAGCAAACATGAAATCCAGATACAATGAGCAGAAAATCAAAAGTATTTGTGTCATCTTTAAAAAACAATATCTTCCCAGGGAGCAATGCTCTCTGCTAACCAACTGCATTACATCAGTCAGAATAAGAATCTGCTGTGTCACTCCAGAAGACATAACAAATGAATGCCTTCTGAAGACTTTTTAACTTTGTTGACTGATGCTGTTACACATTTCTACATCAGAGTCCAAGGAAGTGAACTCTGAATGTCAGTGCCATTTGCAATGGAACTATATAAGGACATAGATACCATTGAGATTGACATTTCAAATGGAAAACTATTACTACTAACATGTTTCCTACCATCCTTAGTACAATCCTCACATCACTTCAAAGCAAAACAAAAGCAGCTCACAGTGTCCAGTTACTATGAATCTTTGGAGTCCAGTTTTCTTATACAATATGCATATTCCCTTAAAAGTCAGTTAACCTGACCACAAAATGTGGGCGAATTTTGGAATTCACCTATATTCCTGGCAACTAAATCCAGTTGGTATGAGATATAAGCCATAACTCAAACAGAAAATTACCAATCTGTATTTTTGAAAGGTACCTATAGTTTCTCACTTAATTCAGAGATGATTACTCTCACCTTATTGATCTTCAGGATCTTTGTGGTTAAGGACTTGAATTAGAGAGAGCCTTGGGTAATGGCTCCCTTGGGATAGAAGTAGTAATACCTATCTTATTCTTCCTGAATAAGCATTGCTCATTTTCCACCATCTGCTTCCTGTCACTTTGTAAAGCAAGGTCCAAAAGAGTTTCAACAATGAGAAAAGAAATTGTCATATCTGAATTGTCAGTTGCATGTCCAACTTACTGAAGATTTCATGTGAGCAGTAATTGTACTCATATCTTAAGGCCGTGTCACACTGCCCAACGGATGCAAAAAGGACACAACGGAAGAGAAAAATGTTACATCCGTTGTATCCGCGCTCAAAAGGGGTGAAAATTTGCATAATTGGAGTGGATAACACGGATGCGGGGAGGACGCAGGGCGGATGGAAAGCGGATGCAGAACGGAAGCCCAGTGGATGGAAGCGGATGGCGCAACCGCAGGGCTTCTGGGGGGCCTCAGCAAAGCGGACACGGAACGGAAACAACGGATGCAGAACGGATGCACAGCGGATGAAGCGGATGCACAGCGGAAGCCGAGCGGATGCACAGCGGAAGCCTAACGGATGCCTGGCATTCACTGCGCATGCGGGGGGGAAGCATTGCACAAGCCCCGCGGATATAAAGGGAAGCAGCTCGCACGTGGCCAGCATTCCGAGGAAAGACCTGCTGCTGGATACCTCGAGTTCTTGCTTGCATGTCTGCCTGCAAGCCTTGCTGCCAGCCTGCCTCCAAGCCTGCCTCCCAGCCTGCCTCCCAGCCTCCTGGGCAGCCTCCCTGCCAGCCTTGCTGCCAGCCTGCCTTCCAGCCTCCCTGCCAGCCTTGCTGCAGGCCTGCCTTCCAGCCTCCCTGCCAGCCTTGCTGCCAGCCTGCCTTCCAGCCTCCCTGCCAGCCTTGCTGCCAGCCTGCCTTCCAGCCTCCCTGCCAGCCGCCATCCCTGGCAAGAGGGACAGGGCCACCCTCCTGCCCCATGTCCCTGATGCATCTTCTGCTGGGGCTTCTGCTGCTTGGGCTCGCTCTTCTGTTGCTGGAGCTTCTGCTGTAGCTGCTCCTGGCAGTGGTGCTTCTGCTGCTGCGTACTCTGCTGAAGCTGCTCCTGGCGGTGGTGCTTCTGCTGCTGTGTACTCTGCTGAAGCTGTTCCTGGTCCTGCTGGTCCTGCTGGTCCTGCTCGTTCTGCTCGTGCTCCTGGTCTTGCTGACCCTGCTGCTGGTGCTTACTCTGCTGCTGCTGTTCCTGGTCTTGCTGCTGCTGCTGCTGATGATGATGATCCTGCTGCTGCTGCTGCTGCTGATTATGATCCTGCTGGTGATTATGCTGCTGCTGATGATGCTGATGCTGATTATGATCCTGCTGGTGATGCTGCTGCTGCTGCTGCTGTTGGTGTGGAGGAGCAGCTCCTACAACCTGGAAGCCCCTCTGATGAGGGCCCATCTGGTCCTGCCAAAGGGAGGAAGAGGCGTATGCAACAACGGGAGAGGAGGCAATACTATATTGAGGAAGTGCACGAGGATGAGGTGCTGGAGTGGCTGAGAGAGAATGACTATCTGTGGCAGAACGGACACCAGCTGTACAGGGACACCAAGCAGAAGCAGGCTGCTTGGAGAGAGAGGGCGGAGAGTCTGGGATACACATCGGAGGTGCTCCTCGGCTGGTGGAAGCACATGCACACCTGGTACGGGAAGCTGCACCTCAAAAAATCTGGCCAGGCCAGGGTTAAGCTGACGGACAGAGAGACCTACGTCATGGCCAGGTGCAGCTTCCTGGAGGGTGAGATCCGCCACCGAGGAGCACCAGGAGCCCCTCTGTTTCCCCTCTCTCTCCGGCAGCCTGCTGTGACCCAGTCCTCTTCCGGCCAAGAGTCAGTCCCTGTCTCCATGCAGGTATCTATGGAGCGTGCCACGGCAGAGAACCTCTGGGCAGGTGTTGAAAGTGTGGTGGAGAGTGAGGAGGACTCCCTGGTGTGGTGGGAGAAAGGAGACATCGAGTCCACTGCTGCCGAAATCGCATCCACCCACACTTCGGCCTCCACAGTAAGGCAGAGAGCCGGACCGCAGGAGGGGCAGAGCCACAAGGTCCTGGTGGAGATCAGGGACACCATCTGCACCAGCATAGGTCTCCTCTCTCAGCTGGTCCCCATCGACTCCTCTTCCTCCAACCGCAAACCTTTCCTCAATTATGTCAACCAGACCCTCAAGGAGATGGCGGATCCCCAGTACCAGGTGATGAAGGAGAGGATCACCACGCTGCTTAACAACCCTCCAGACCCAGAGGCACCTGCTCCCACCCAGTCCAGGTCTGCTCCTCCACTCCAGGTGATGTCCCTCCCATACCAAGGCTTCCCACAGCCCCTCACCTACCAGGGCTACAGCTACCCGGAGGTCCAGCAGCACAGAAAGCAGCCCTTCCAAATGCAGGCACAGAGTCATCGGGCAACACCGTTGACACCGGTTCCAATGATGCCACTGATGCCAACCATGACAATAATGCCACCCATGCCAGTCCTCACCCCGCTGCAGACCAGGCAGCCCCACTACACTGCCCCTTCCTCCATCCCACAGCCAAGCCCGGCCTCAGTACATCTGTCCTCAGTACTGGGGCTGACACCCCATAGCATGGAGGAAGGACCTCTCAGCATCACGGGGCTGAGCCTGCTGTCCTACACCTTCCTCAACACACCATCCCCTGTTGTCCTTTCAGGGCCAGGCACTCAAACAACACCTCAGACCAGCACTGCAGCAGCACCCACCTCCACAGCACCTGCACCCCAACACCTTAGACTGGGCACACACCTCTGAGTGACCAAGAGGAGTGCCAGAGACTGGCTGCCTGGATATTTGTGGACTTTATTTGGACACTTGACTTGGGTCATGTTTATTTTACAGCTTGTTATCAATAAAGTTTAACTTTGTTTCACACACTTGCTTCATTAATTTTTTTCGAAAAGTCTGGGTGGAAACTTTTAGAAATGATTTAGCCTTTGCATGCTTGTGGGATGGGTTAAGATAGCAGTGGGATGGGCAGTGATACCTTTGGGATGGGTTAAGATAGCTGTGGGATGGGAAGGGATACCTGTGGGATGGGAAGGGATACCTGTGGGATGGGCAGGGCTACCTATGGGATGGGTAATAGTTGTGGGATAGATAATCCTCCAGTGCAAGCACAGTGGGACTGTATGGTCCACCCTCCCAGGTGCCACCCCTATGGCCCTTCATTATCAATTACAATGTAAGCATTGATCCACATATGTCAACATAAACACAACTCTTTATTAAATGCCCTGTTCATTGTAGGCACACCCAACATACATGGGACAATCTCATCAGTGTGATGAGACAGGCTGAAAGAAGCATCCATTAAGCATCTACCATCCTGTCTTGCCACTCCACTGCTCCAGCTGGTGAGTTGCACCAGTGTTTCAGGAGGTTGCGCTGCTTCTTCGCCTCACGTGAGGCTCTGTTGGGCCCTTGCACATCCTCAGTGTCAATCAGGTTTTGCCCTTGCTTCCATTTCCCAGGCTTCATGTCCCCATTGCCTTGCTGGAGGTCCACGAGCCTGTTCTGCAAGATTGGGTAGCAGGTGCGCATGAGATTGTGCAGGATGCAGCAAGCTTCCACGATCCTCCTCATGGTCTGTGGGCGATGCTGCATGTTGGTGAGAAGTACCTGGAACCTGTTGGCCAGGATGCCAAAGGCGTTCTCCACCACCCGCCTTGCCCTGGACAGCCTGTAGTTGAAGATCCTCTCTTCACGGGTGAGGTATTTGGAGGTGTAGGGCTTCATGAGATAGGTTGTGAGGGAGAAGGTGTCATCCCCCACGATGAAGTAGGGCACATCTTGTGTGTCGTTGGGCAGGGGGTCTGGATCTGGGAATCCCACCATGAGGTTGCGTTCCAGCCCCTCCTTGAGGTGACTGGCGTTGTATACCTGGGCATCTGAAGATGAGCCATTGCCTGAAACATCAATGTACATGAACTTGTAGTCAGCATCGACCATGGCGAAGAGGATGATGCTGAAGAAGCCCTTGTAGTTGTGATAAGTGGACCCTGAGTTGGCTGGCGCTTTGCAGGCCATGTGCTTCCCATCAATGGCTCCAACAGTGTGGGGGAAGTTCCACTTCTGATACCACTGCTCTTAAACTTTCTTTCATCCTTCTTCAGTGGAGGGGCACTGGAGGAGCTCCTCCTTGTATTCTTCGATGATGGCCTGCACCACTTCTCTGACCACAAAGCTGATGGTGCTGGGTGGCACCCTCCAGCCGTACTGCATGCTCCTGTAGGTGGTCCCTGAGGCCAGGTGGCGCAGAGTGAGTGCCACCTTGAGCCCAGGTTCCAGGCTGGGTGGGAAGTTGGTGTTTGTCTTGGTCAAACTGGGTGTCAGGCGCTGCACAACTTTGTCAAACATGGCTGGAGGTATCCTCATGAAGTTCTGGAACCTCTGAGTGTCTTCGCTCCTGAGCTCCACCATCAGCTTGTCGTAAAGTACGTACTGTGCTCTTCTGGCTAACCATCTTTTGACCCAGACTTTTTTTGGGTGCCTCCTATTCTTCCCATAGTAGAGTTCACAGAGACTGTAGATGGTTTCGCAGTGTTGCAGAAGGATGTTGGCTGCCAAAAGGATTTTGTCGCAATCCACGGTGGACATGACTGGATGCTGTGGAAGAGGAAGAGTCAGATGAAGGCTGCAGAGGTCTGCACAGCTGGGCTGCTGATCTGAAAGTGAGATGCAGACGAGTTGCTCCCCCTTTTTATAGGCAGTATAGGTGTCCCTTTGCATCCTCTAGGCATCCTCTAGGCATCCTCTAGACATCCTTAATATCCGAGATAGGTTCCCTCTGCGGACGTTTTTTCCATTTTAAACGCTTTGTTTCCATGTTGCATTCGCTAGGCATCCGTTCTGCATCCGTTCCATGTCCGTTCCGCTTCCTCCCTGCGTCCGGGCGGATGCCAGTTGCACGGATTCGCAGCGGATGCCTAGTGGATATAGCGGATGCATAGCGGATGCGTAGCGGATGCAGAACGGATGAACTGGATACATTTTCTGCGCAAAAGTTTTAGGCAGCCCAAAACTTTTGGAGCGGATGAAATGTCAATAAACGGATGCTGGATGGATAGAGAGGAAGCAAAACGGAGGCAGTGAGTACATCGCGTTTTCCAACGGATGGCAAGGTTTTTTGTCCGTTTTACATCCTCTTTGCATCCATTGGTGCAGTGTGACAGGGGCTTTACAAGCAGACAATCCCATAATCTAATAGTATTATACTCTGGATATTTGAACTTGTACCATACCAAAATAAGGTTCTGATTTTTCAAAAAACAAAATAATTTCAAGAATACCCTTCAAAGCAGTACTCTGCTTTTCTACTTTGAGTTGAATATTTGAGGACTTTGTTTCAGTATTTTGAAGTTACTGTACTTATAGAAATGGGTAGCAATGTTTTATTATTATTATTGTTCCATTCCTGTTAACTAGTTATTCTTATGGCCCACCATCTGAAAAAGTATATAAAGTTCCTTGGATTTAATTGAAGCTAAAATAACAGTAAACTTTTAGAGAGAGGCCAAGTCTAAGATCAGATTTCTTGTTGATAATGTCCAAATGTTCATCAGTAATAAAGACAGAGACAGTGAAGTGGAATGCTGTAGCCTAAAGGCATGGTCTGTTGCAAACACATGGAGTAAACCTGTATAATATAACAACAAGTAAAACAATAATGCAACAGACCAATTCAATTTAAAATACATTCAATAAAGTACTGACAACATTGTCAAAAAAATCAGTTGAAGAGAAGCTACTTTATCAACAATTCTTCTAAACATGACTTTGTCTTGTTCAGATAAAAGCACATACCTTTGTTTCAGCAAGTGAAACTTTGTCATTCAGTACATAACCAAAGGATTTCTGTAATTCAGAAGCATGACAACTATCTGCTCTGCAACATCTTCTGCAAAAACATAGACAAAAAAAAAAAAAGAACTAGAGTGGAACTCTTCCATCATATTGAAGACATTGTTTGAAGCTTTAATTTAGTAATGGTTTCCATAGGATTAGTTCTTAAAAATGTTTCTTTTTATGGTTTTTTTGGAAGCAATGTATTCAAATTTTAGTGAATATTCAAAAATTTCTGACTCAACTCTTGAAATTGCAATTGAATATCATTTTTTTAAAAAAAATGTTTTGGATCCAGAAAAAAATGATCATTGATGGGGAATAGTTCTTGTAACACTTTGCTGGCCAAATGTGTGTCTAGCCCCCAAACCTGAATTGTTCCAGATAATATATGTCATGGAGATGATGGCCTGATATCTACATCAGCCTGCTATAAGAAGCAGACCTGACTTGTTTCTCATCAGTACAGAAGATAAATTTATCTATGCAGCTATCTTTTTGAAGATAAATTTATCTATGCAGCTATCTTTTTAAAATATACTTTACTGATTTTACAATTAAAATAGACCAACAACTCATACATAAATACAAGAGAGAAAAAGAAAACAAGAAAAAAAATAGAAAGAAAAAGATAGAAAACAATTAAAAACATTTTCATCTTCAACAGTTTGTGAGACCTCCTTTTTATCCTTATTATTTGCCATATACACAATTAATCCTTACATAAATCTGTATATCACTACTATGATTCTATCATATCTTCTTTTGCCTTTTAGTGTGAAATCTATCTTTGGTCTATCCATTTGTACCAGCAGTTCCACCTGTCATAATATATTGAAGTGTCTTTATCTTTTAATGCCAAGGTTAATTTGTCTATTTCTGCACAACTTGAAATTTTTTGAATAATCATCTCCTCTGATGGAACATGAGGCTGTTTCCAACATTGTACAAAAGCCAATCTGACCACTGTCAAATATGTATTATTATATATTTCTTTTTTTTTTTTTTGGTAGTTCTTTATCAAAGATCCCTAATAGAAAGGACTTTGGTTTAAATTTAATCTGTTCTTTTGTCATTTCCTCCAGCCAGTTTCTGATTTTCTGCCAATATTTTTGAGCTTCTGTACAAGACCACCACATATGGAAGAAAGTTCCCTCTCTTTTTTTTTTTGCATCTCCAGAAATTCGGACTTATATTGGGGTGCATCTTCGCTAAACTTGAAGGAGGAAGGTGCCACCTGTAAAACATTTTATAGGCATTTTCTTTGTACGCTACCGATTTTGTGATTTTGTTATTTCAACCCCAGACCTTTTCCCATTCTGTTAAGGTGATACTACGTCCTATGTTCCCTTTAACAATTTCTTCCTTGAATTCTACCTCTAATAAATAATTATAAAAATTTGTTATTTTTTTTTGCCTGATCCTAATAAAATTTTATCTAATTGCTGGAGTTTATTATTAATTCCAAAATCTTTCTTGTCCTGTTTGTATCTACTTTGAATTTGAAGATATGCCCACTGATTAATTTTTAATCCCTGATCTTCAAGGTCTTGCCACAATTTTAGATTTCCTTGCGTATCCAATAGGTCCTTATATTTAATCATTTTAGTAATATCCCAATTATTTGGATAGGCCATTGCCTCCATTGTTGAGATCCAGATTGATATCTTTAAGTTATGTTTTTTCCACATTTTCTTCCAATTAGTCAATAATGAATCTCTAATTAGGTGTCTGTGAAAATATTTTTGGCTAGTTTTCCCAATATCACATAAAAAAGCATGCCACCCCCTCTGTAAGCCATGGCCTTCTAGGAGTAATATTCTCTTATTGGTTAAATTCACACATTCCTTCAATCATACTAAAGAGGCCGCACTATAATACAACTTCCAATTTGGAAGTGCCAGCTCTCCCCTGCTCTTCATATCCTGCATTGCCTTTAAGTTTATTCTAGGTTTTTTCCCTTGCTAGATGAATTTTGCAGTTATTTTGTTAAATTCTTCAAAAAACTTTTTGTGTAGTTTAATTGGAATCGTCTGAAAAATATTGAGTAATTTTGGAAGAATATTCATTTTAATAGCAGCAATCCTGTCTAATAATGAAAGTTGCAGTTTCTCCAATGTTTCTAAATCCTTCCTTACCTGTTGCATTAATTTGTCATAATTGTTTTCTTTAGTGTCTTACAATGTGCTGTCAAACATATTCCTAAATATTTAAGGGAGGGTGGATGTGCTGTCAAACATATTCCTAAATATTTAACTTTCTTTATCACTTGTAGTCCCATAACTTCTTCTAGTTCTAATTTCTGTTTTTCTGTTAAATTTTTAGTCATTAATTTTATTTTCTTCCTATTAATTTTTAGTCCTGCTACTGCTCCAAATTGTTCTAATTCATTCATCAATTTTTGTCCTCTTTCTATTGGTTCTTCAATGAAAAAAAACCATATCATCCGCAAATGTTTGCAACTTATATTCTTCTTTCTTAACCTTTAATCCATTTATATCTGGGTTCTGTCTAATTCATGTTAATAATGCTTCTCGTGATAATATGAACAGTAGGGGTGAAAGTGGGCAGCCCTATCTGACTCCTTTTTCTATTTTTATTGGGCGGGTATATTCCCTGTTTATACACCTGTTTTGTATCATAAATGGTTATTATAATATTTTCAGATTTGGTGCCTAAATTCATATTATAAATTTTTTGAATTAAAAATTGCCAATTTAAGTTATCAAAGGCCTTCTCTGCATCTAAAACATAAGTGCTATTTGTTTTTCAGGGTGGGCTTCATAAAATTCTAAAACATCTAATACTATTCTTAAATTATTTCTGATTTGTCTGGTCGGGAGAAATCCATTTTGGTCTTCATGTATATGATCATTCAACATTCTTTTTAGTCTACCTGCTATAATAGAAGTAAATATTTTGTAGTCAGTATTTAGCCAAGAAATCGGCCTATAATTTTGTATATATCAGGGGTGCAAATCCTCCTTTGGGATCAGAAAAATCAATGCCCCTCTCCATGAGTCCGGCATTCTGGCTGCCAATAACGCATCATTAAAAACTTCCACCATAAGAGGTCCTATTTGTTCTGCTATTGCCTTGTACAGCTCCTCTGGGATCCTATCTAGTCCTGGGGATTGTTGTTTTTCTGATTCTCTATTACTGATTTCAGTTCAAATCAAGTAATGTCTTTATTTAATAATTCTTCCATTTCTTCCCCAATTGCTGTATCCTTCATTTCATCTAAATAGTTTCTTATCCTATCTTCGTTAACTTCTTCCTTTTTATATAACTCTTCAAAATACTTATGGGCAATTTCTTTTTTTCTGTTCTATCCCTTGTTGTATATTCTCCCTTTCCATCTATTAGCCTATGTAGCTACTATTGCAGGTAGGATCAAGCACTCTTGTGATTTTCTTTTTTTGCACTATCTCTAATAAAAATAAAAAATAATAAAAAATTATTTGCTATTTTCTATTTTCCATATATTTTCCCCATGCAGCACTTGAATAATTGTCTTTTCTGCATAAATTTGAATTGCAGGCTATACAACTTTTTTCAGCATAGAAAAATGGATATCTGATGTATCTAAGAATGTTATGCTGTTTTTTGATAAATCCATGAAAACCAGTCATTAATGGAATGACTATAAATCATTTAGAGCAGGGATGCCAAACTCACAGCCCATGGGCTGGATGCATAACATGCTGGCCATGTCCAACCCCAGATTAGAGAAGAAGAAATAAGTCATGATACGTCACATGTTAACAATGTGATGTCACAAATTTGACACCCATAATTAGAGGTTTTTTTTTCACAGCATTATTTTATTTTGTAATTAATTTTTTATTAGATTTGTATTGCCACCTATTGAGTCACCATGGTGACTCAAGGCAGCTTACAATATGTAAAATCTGTCAAATAAATACTCCTTTGGTCTTTTTAGCTACCAGAAAAAGGGAGTGGGGGAAAACAAGGCATTCTTGAAATGTCTAGACAATCACCTCAGTTGCCAAAAGTTGCCAAAGCATAAGAAGGTTATTAGAGAGCATGATGGATGACTCTTGGAGACAGATGTGTCCCAAGTCACATCCAGGGAGTGGGGGAAAGACCAGGGTCAAGAGGGAAATGTATGATGTGATTTAGTATCGGCTACACCCAGCCACACACCAATATGGCAATTTTTAATAAACCAATTTACTTTTTCTGAGATGCCATCAGAGACCTTTGATTTGAATGAGGGTGGATTTGTTGGAGCCCTGACAAAATCACAATTTAAAACAATAAAACTCATAAAATCAAATAAATTAATACAGTAATATCATCCCCATTCCCCCCCACCCCCGTGACAGCAGATTGAGACATGAGCCATTTATTGGGCTCAGTCCTGCTCTGGGTTCCCCAGGGCCACTGGCAGAACCAGATCTTTAATGCCTTCTGGAAGAGAATCAGAGTGGGAGCCAGTCTAATCTCTGGGGGAATGATATTCCAGAGGGAGGGAGTCACCACAGAGAAGCCCCTTCTTCTGGATCCCACTAGATGTATCTCACTCAAGGTTGGGACCCACAATATTCCCTGCCAACCACATTCTGATGGGTTGGGTAGATGTGACTGGCAAGAAAGGGTTTTAAAGGTGACAACCAGCACCTTGAATTGCACCAAAAAGCAAATTGGGAGCCAATGTAGCTCTGGTGATACATGATACATGTGCACACTGGGTTCTGCACAAAACTGTGCAGGCTGTTGCATTTTGCACCAACTGGAGCCTCCAGATTCTCTTCAAGGGCAGCCCCATCTAGAGCGTATTACAATAGTCAAGACGGGAAGTGATTAAGGCATGAGTGACTGTGAGTAGGGATTATTGGTCCAAGAATGTGTGTAACTGGAACACAATCTGCAGTTACACAAAGGCCCTCCTGGCCACGACCGTCACCTGCTCTTCGAGCAGGAGTCATCAGTCCAGGAGAGTCTCCAGATTACGCACAGGGTCTGTTTTGGGTAGTGCCATCCCATCCAGGACCAAAGATGGCAATTCTCACTTAGCCAACAAACCCCAAACGCAGAGCCACTTGGTCTTGCCAGGGTTAGTTTCAACCCGTTGCTCCCCATCCAACCTCTAACAGCATCCAGGCACTGTAAGAGAGAGGACACGTCATTTCTTTTGAAGGGAATAAACTCAGTAAACCTTATCTGGTCTAATCTGGTGAGAGGCAAAAGGACCACATCTTCTGCAAACATGAGAACTCGGACATTGAAAAAATTGGAAGTTCTGACATTACATGATGGAAATATAAACTGAAAAGAAATGGAATAATGAAATGAACAACCTAGTTTAATATCTCTATTCACTTTTCTTGTCTTTGAGATATTCAAGTGGTCCTAACTTCACCCCATATAATTATTATGATGCATGTTCTAAAGCAGGGATGTCAAACTGGTGCCCTGTGGGCTGGATGCATCATGCACAGCCACAAATGGGGAAAATGTCATGAAATGTCATGTAATGGCAACATGATGCGATGAGTTTGACACCCGTATTTTAGAGGAAGATCAGAATTTTCTACCCATGTTTGTCTACGTAACAATACAAGAGCAAACAATAGATACAAACTCAAGGTTAATTGTA
The DNA here is from genome assembly GCA_015471245.1 of Laticauda colubrina. Taxonomy (NCBI): domain Eukaryota; kingdom Metazoa; phylum Chordata; class Lepidosauria; order Squamata; family Elapidae; genus Laticauda; species Laticauda colubrina. The sequence goes on from BLBF01000039.1 coordinate 2,995,874, forward strand.
CCAAATTTGATTGCAGGAAATACGACTTCAGCAACAGAGTGGTCATTGTCTGGAATACTCCACCACTCTGTGATTTCTTCCCCAAATCCCAAAAACTTTAACCTTAGACTTTCTACTGTTGACCTCACCCCTTTCCTAAGAGGTCTGTAGGGGGCATGCATAAGCACACCAACATGCCTACCATCCCTGTCCTATTGTTTCTTTTATTTTTCTTATATGTATCCATGTATTCATATCTATGTTTTTACTTATACCTATTATCTTGTAAGCAATTGACAAACCAAAAAAAAAACCACCTTATTTTTCCCATAGCCTTGACCTACCCACCTACTCGTGAATTTCATAACTAAAAGATGAAAAACATCACACTGAACAATTATAGTTTTCATTTATTTGAAGTCAGGTCTTTTTCAGTCAATCAGTTATTATGTTCTGACCAGCGGGCCAATTTATGGAGTAAATACTTTAGGTGCAACGTAATTTAACATAATTTAGCATAATTTAGGTGCAACAACCTATAGCAAGGGTCCCAAAATCTGGCAATTTTAAGACTTGTGGACTTCAAGCATAGCTGGCTGAGGAATTCTGGAAGTTGAAGTCCACAAGCCTTAAAGTTGCCAAGTTTGGAGACCCCTGACTTATAGCTTCATGTGGGCTGTTTTTTTTTTTTTTTGAGGATACATTTTATTTCCCTTTAAACTAAATTAATGGGAGTCATTGTAATTGTTTTCATCCTGAAGGGATGTCTCCAGCATTATAGATATTTCAAGCATTTAACATTTTCAAGTCCATCATGATGGAACTGCTGTATATATTTCTGATAAAAGCATATACATTCCAAGTTAGATATGAATCTAACTTGGACTAAAAAGCAGTCATAGACTGCTTAAAATATATTGATTTTTATTTTTTTATTAATTAAATTTGATGGCAACCCATATAAGTTTATGGCTTTGGCTGGCTACCTATTAAAATAACAATAATCTAACACTATAAATAATCTTAACTAGGAGCTGAACAACAATACAAAGCAAATGTCTGTGTGAGTTTAGCCAAGAAGTCTTCCCCAAAGTACCAAGACCCTAGCCTTAATGGCAAATTGACCAGGACTTCAAGGCTTTGTGAAAAGACAGCAGAGTTGGGGTGAGTCTGATCTGATTTCTAAATACTTCAAATATAGAATTTAGACCTCACTCAAAACTGGGAAGACCTTTCAAGTCATAACCACCTCTTAAAATTTCAGGTTATCTTTAATAATAAATACTTGTCAGCACTTCATATTAAAGTATTTTGTGTTCCAAACAAATATCTCTTCTTTTCTGCAGTTGAGTCCAGTAGAATGTTCTCATTGTTCTTCCATTTCTCATCTGTTGTGCCTACCTAAAAAATTCCATTTTATTTTCTTTACAGTTTTTGTAAGGCTAGGTACTGTAAGTGGATAGACCTTTACTAACTGAAACTGAGGTATGAAAAGAAAAATATATTTTAATCAATGAATACACATCCTGCATTTTCCATGTCTGCTTCAGGATATCCAAGTCCCTGGGGTCTCTTATGTTGCTGAAAATCTTCACAGTTTATATGTTACTGGTATGAGTGAAGTGATCATTGTTTACTCTTTCAGAAATAACAATAACACAGAGAAGATTTGTTGCTGAAACATCACCTCTTATGCTGAATCTTTTACTGGTATTTATCAGTTTTCTCTAAAAAAAATAAAATAAAATCAACATAAAACAAATTTTGTTATCTTTACAAACTTATCTTGCAATGCATGTTCATTTGTATAAGAGTACCCAACATTTCTTTTCTGCCTTATCTTATCATTTCATTTGTGCTAATATCTTTGTAATTATTCCTACAAGATTGTTGTAGCAATCTTAAAGATATCTCCTTAAGCCTAATCATTTTTCTATTGAGGAAATAGACATTAATATAGATTACTTGTTCCATAGAGGTGCCTATTATGCTATAAGAGCGGACACAGTAGAAAGCCAGATTAATCCACTTGGTCCAGGTCTGTTTTATTTCCTAATGATATGGTTAAGTTTCCATTGACTGTTCTTGACATCTGCAGTTTTATTAGATATGCTTATTTAAACTTGTGAAATTAAACAGTTATTTTCTCTTAATCACATTTTGTTGAGACTGATTATATCACACATCAGCAAGAATGTTTAGAATTGTAAACGTGCCATTGTATTAAGCTATGCTTAATAAAAGTAAACCTTTTCTCTCATTTATAATGTTGTATTGGAACTGATGATAAGTCTTAATGAGTCTGCATCTTAACTAGTTTTCTTTTGTTCACTTTCATCAGATTTTTTTAACAATATAATCATCTGTAAGTCCCCTGTGAGATAAAATTACATGGCCATTGACTAGGGTACTTTGTAACGGGGGAGGGGGGTGTTGAATAATGTAATGTAATGTCTCTTTCATATGGACAGATATGCCAGTAAAATTGTTTTGTTCAGCTACTTTTATATTCACTTTCAAGTTTCTTGGATTGTCACTAAATAGTTATTTTTATCAGCCTAGGGCTTAGTTTAGATTTTTGTAAGGAACGAAACTGGTGAGATAGAAACCAGTGGTTTTCAATCCAGAGAGAATGTTATATCATTCTACATCAAAGAATGAGTTAGTATCTATTGATTCAGAATGCTTAGAGGTTAAACTGTGAATCGTAGCCATGTATATAGATTTTGACAGATTTTTTTGGTCTATAACTTCAATCTTGCCTGCAATAATCAGAACAATATTGTCTTTCCATGTCTGTGAGCCCTGCAGACTGAGCCAGTCTAGAAGACACAGTAAAGTGTATGAAAACTGATACTTGCAATTGTGCCTAGTATGAGGCCTGAACATTATTGTTCTGAAATTTGCGCATTTTAGCCAGATTACTAGAAGGGATTATATTTGGGGGTAAAAGCCAAATGATTATGTCATTTAAGTATACAAAATTATATGTTGGGTAAAAAAAATATTAATGGTAAATGAGCTTTTTCCTTTAACTACTCAAGTATTACACTTTTTTTCTTGTAAATGAACCATTCTGTCACACATTTATACCAATTATGGGCTGTTAAAAAATGAGTGAATTTCTTGCACCGTTCATTAAGAAAAAAAGCCTTCTAACTTTTCCCCTCAGAAATGACTGAACTTCAAAATGAGCTAGCAGATTCTATAAATCTCTTTAAACTTTCTGTTTCTTAGAGTATCTTAACTTTTCCAAGTATTTTCCTTCTAAAGTTTGCCAATGTATTATAAATAATTGGTTGGTGGTTTTTTAACTGATATTTGTTTATTTTATTTATTTAACAGGTATTAGTATAAACACAGTTATGAATACATGAAATGGATACATATAAGAAAAATAAAAAGATAAGATTCTTTGTACTGCTAAGATACCTTACTTTACCTGGAAGACTATTTCAAAAATCAATTTACCTAATTTTGCTGAATTTCCTACAACAGAAATAGATAATGGGTTCAACTCCGTGCCATTTGTTTGGTAGGTTTAAGACTAAGGTGCTAACAGATATGGAAGAAGGAATAGACCTCAGATGATTCATCATCCTGAAATCTGAGGCTGTCTAATTTGAAATGAGAAAACATTAATAACGAGTTATCTAAATCAAAATACAGGATAAAAGAACTGATAATAAAATCAGCTTTGTTTTATTGGAACCAAGGTAAATTGATTTTTTTCGTAACCTGTTGTTTTCAGCCTGGTTTCCCTAAGCGAAATCCAGTTCTCTTATCCAGGCAGAATCCAAAACAGATGTATTACTTTGAGAAACAAAAGACAAATATTCCTTTTAAGATTTTTGCTTCACATATATGGAGGGAGGAAGCCCCTGCACTATTTTTTACTTGGCTGTCTTGATGTGGGATATTCTAAAAGGAATTATTTTAAATGACTAAGTAGTCTATTATGAGGGGAGTAGAGAAAGAGAAGAGGGGAAAGAAAACTGATAAAAAATTCATTATAATGTTGTGTTAAACATTGATTGGTTGGAAACTGATCAAAGAGAGAAGCAACCTGGAATTAAGGAAAAATTTCTTAACAGTAAGGACAATTAACCAGTGAAACAGCTTCCCTTCAGAAATTGTGGGCACTCCATCATTGGAGGAAAAGAGACTGGACAGTTATTTGTCTGAGATTGTATATGTTCTCCTGCTTGAGCAGGGGGCTAGACTAGAAGATCTCAAGGTTCCTTCCAGCTTTATTCTATTCTATTGACTCATCTCTGATTTTCTTATAGGAGAAGAAGCAGTGGGTGAATTAATGTTCTCAGTGAACCTAACAGAGTCTACTAATAACCAAAGATCTTAAACATTTCTGAATTAAAAATGGACATGTAAATCTATTTTTTTTTCATGTCCTTAGAAAGTAGGTAGAAGTATACTAAGTGAGCATTTTTTATCCTGGCAGTGCACATTCTTTCAACATTCACTTCATGACACAGAGGCAATGTAATTTACTTCATAAATGACTAAAATACTTCATAAATGATTAAAATACTTCAAAGAGTACTATAACTTGGGCATCTTTGTGGTGGTGGCAATGGAGTGTCAAAAAGTTTAAAATGTTGGCCCAGGACATGCAATCACAAGTCTAATCCTTTGACACATGTCACATGAGATGCATGTTGTAACAACCATCTTAATCTTGTTGATCCTTCTTATGCATATTTCTGCCTCAACAACCACTGTGCAGAAGTCTATGAATGAAGCAAACAGGTATATCATCTAACTTTGCTGCTTATAAATGAAGAAACACTTGTCCAATTCTGTTTCAAAGGAGTGTTGGACTAATGACAAAGGAGAATACCCTGTTGCCCAGACCATGTGCATTCCTGCCTAAAAATGTTCACAAAAATGAAGGGGTTAAAAATATCCAGATGTAAGTTGAAGCCATACCATTAAAGACCTGTCCATTTTTCAGGTTGTGAATTGAGGATGATGCATGTTCAAAAGCATCAAGGGTTCAATAGCCCTGCAAGGACCATCATTTAGCTATTTTGAATCTCCCCCAGACACCACTGTAGTTTTCCACTGGTCACTGATTCTTTTATTTAGTGTATGTGCATTTCAGCAGAAGAAAATTGACCTGTAAATATCTAAAATAAGAAAATATGGAAACAGCTATGTTCAATTGGCATTTTTTCCATGGGATTAGGAATTCTTCCTTGTTTGACCAAATCAGATGGTGCCTATTTACCTGACAGGTGGTAATAAGATCACAGATAAGCTAAGTTTTTCCATGAGAAATTGATCTTCATCTTTAGTATGAATCTTTGAATAATTTCTTATCAACAGAAGCATTCTTCTTGTCTGAAGAGATCTTGTAAAGATGTGGAGCATACTTTATTTCCATCAAACTGTCTCTTTAATTTTGCTGGATTGTGAACTTCTTCAATCAGATTCCAGACAGAAAAAGAATCTATTTTAACTTTTATGTCTCAAATGGTATACAGTTTTGTTTCCAGGGAAACTGCAGGTTTCTTGCAGTAAACATCATGTTTGAAGACACATGGAAGAGAAGTGCTTTTACAGAAGACATGCTGATTTTAAAAAAAGAAACATTTTCTCCTATGGATGGTATGTGTCTTGCTCAGTCTCAGGTTCTCTTCTTCTGGGAGTTTGATGGTTCTACACAATAGTATCATAGCTTAGCTGTTCCCAGAACTGTACACTTATGGACAGAGAGTATTCTCTGAAAGATATTGTTCCTGAACCAAAGATTCAAAAGGCTGAAAGGAACCTTGGAGATATTCTAATCCAACTTTTACCCAAGCAGGACTGTTTATACTATCCTAGACAAGCAGTTATCCAACCTTTTCTTGAACACCTCCAACATTAAAGCACTCACAACTCTGGAATGAAAACTGTCATTGTCAGGAAATTCCTTGGTTACAGACGGAGTCTCTCTCTGATGTTTCTTAGTAATTGCTTCTTATACTGTCTATGAAAACTAAGTTGACCCCCTCTTCTCTGTGACAGTCCTTCAAATATGGGAAGATTACTATCATGTTACCCCTAACCCTCCCCTTTGTTAAGTTAAACATATCTAGTCCCCTTAGCCATTCATTGTACAATTTAATCTCCAGACCCTCTATCATATTTGTTTCTCCTCTGCACTCTTTTGGGGCATCAGCATTTTTGTATTGTAGTGATCAGAACTGAGTGCAATATTCCAAATGTGGTCTCATTAGTCTACTATAGAGTGGTGCTATCTATCACTTCCCATGATGTTGATGCTATCCCTCTGTTGATGTAGCCTAGAACTGCAGTGGCAGCTGCAGCACATTACTGACTCATACATAAGTGGTAGTCCAGCAGGACATCTAGATCCCACTCATGGACAATATCGTTGAACCAAGTGCTGCCTATTTCCCCTCTGTACATTTGGCTGTATTTATGAAGATTCTGAAGAGCATAGACCTCAAAACAGAACCTTGAGGTATCCCAGTGCATGCTTTTCTCTATGCAGATGTAGTTCCATTGAGGACTACATGCCGGGTGGTTGGTCAGACATCTGCAAATCCATCTGTTCCATGTTGTTCTATCTTACCAAGAAATAGGCTAAAATCTTACTGAAATCCAACAGCATTTCCCTGATCCACTATTTTAGTCACTTTATCAAAGAAGACGGTAAGATCTGGCATGATCTTTTTTTAACAAGCCCATGCAGGCTTCAACTAATCACCTTGTTGATTTCTAGATGCTCACAAATAGACTTTTTGATTATTATCTTTTCCAGGATTTTCCCAGTTATTGATGGTCAAGAGCTTTTTTGATCCAGCTTTTTTTTCCCTTTTTATGCATTGGAACCACATCAGTTGTTGTCCCGTCTTCTAGTAGTCCTCCCATCCTCCAGGAACTCTGAAATATTTCGTTCAGTGGTTGTACTGCCTATTCCATCAGTACTGAGATATAAACAATTTGGCACCAGAGATTTGAACTTGTGCATATTAACTGTAAACAAAATGTCTGCATATCAGTTTGGTTTTGTTAGGAATATAAGTCACAGGTATTTGGGTTAGAAATATACAAATCAGGAAAGACATTTTAATACTGTCTCTTTAAGGGAATGCAAGACCATGCAATTGGGTGTGGTTTATCAAATGGCCATAAGATGGAGCCAGAAACTTGGGTTGTTTTAGTCTTAGTCTGAGTCTCAGAAGAGAGTGTGAGTGTATCTTTGTTTCCTTCTGTTGGAAAGTATTGTCATTGCTCCATTTTTCCTAATTAACTGATATTACTGGATTAATGTAAGTCTGATATTGAACTGTTTTTTGACATTGGACTTTGATATTTGGATTATCCCTGGATTGAAAACTGACTGATTTACCTGTGAATTACTTTGGACTGCCCATTTTAAACTTTGCTTAAACCTTTATTGAAAGTAAAACCCGACATTTACTGTACAGTGTATCTGTGTACTGTGTGTATATTATTCAAACACTACTCTCTATTTGTCTCCCTGTATGCGCTCATTCTCCTAACGGGGAATTACCTCAACACTAGTTATGGGCCCAGGCCATACCAGGCTCAGATAACTGAGAGTTGGTGTGAATGCGCAGTACTTTATACAGGCAGCTGTTTACTGTTTAATTGTGGGTTACTATCCTGGTAAAGATGGCACAAGTCACTTCAACAAGTCTATCACTGATAACCCGGTTGGATGGAACAAACTATGTTTCCTGGTCTATGAAATGCAGTTTACTTCTGCATAAAGAAGGTTTATGGAATGTAGTTCAAGACCCACCAGATGTAAATGCTTGGGATCCAGAAACACTACTCTCTATACGTCTCCCTGTATGCGCTCATTCTCCTAAGGGGAATTACCTCAACAGGTTTGTCTGCTTATCTGAGTTCTTTATTAATATTTTAGAATTACTTTCCAGATACTAGACAGGATATTAGCTGTACTTTTATTTATTTTTTTCCATTTCTTTACATAAAAAACAAATCTGCTTTAAAGTGATTGTACCAGTTGAGTCTGACTAGATAGTCAGATGGAGGTTGTGGTACAAAGGAAAGATTTAAATTCTTTTTTCAGACCCTGAACATTACCCAGTATGTAAAACTATTTAATTTTTACAAGAATATTTGTAGGAAAGAGAAGTGTTATCAATATTAAAGGACTGTGTTTTTGTCCTACTTTTAAAATACAGCTTTTATTCATTGTTCTTACCCAAAAAAAGTGTATTTATATTAAAATGATGACATTCCCAATCTTAGAATGCTGTAAATGCTGGCCTCTCATGAGCAGCAATTTGAAGTATGATTTGCTAATTTGGGCTGCCTTTGAAATCAAATAAATATTTGAAGGGTAGAATTAGGTAATGAAGTAAATTAATGTTTTGAGTAGCAAAGCAGCAATATATTATATGCTAGTAACTGAACTTAATACTGGTGAGGTGAGATTAGCCATATCCCTATTAGCCTTCTGGAAAGTTCTTAAAATGCATTTTTTTCTAGTAACCTTGGAGATCCCAAGGAGAACTTCTGCAGTTTTGGTTATTCTTTTTTGTTTTTCATTTTATTTGTATTTAAGTGTTTTCATGGTTGTTATACTGTTTCAGTTGACACTGTGGTTATTCATGTTCAAGAGTCATGTACTGTATAAATATGCTAATTAACCAAGTAAAATAAATATCATCTCAATTTTTGTAGAGGGCATGGCTAAGACTAACTCTGAAATAAATAGTTTAAAATTTTGATTTGTGTAACATGATAAGCAATACATTTTGTGTAAAGGTAGTCACTTAGGAAAAATAAAGGAAAAAGTCAGGCTTAGGATAAGGACAATAGAGTCAGGTGTCCTGGATGATTACCTAATTAAATATTTTTCAACAAGGATACATTGATCAATAGGGTTACACTTAATTCTTATTTTCAGTACTGATTGTAGGATTTGTAATTTTCCCATTAGACAAGATAATGATACTAATTTCTCACTACCGATGGTCCAGTTAGTCCACCTACTCTTTTCTCTTCTCATATGACAAACACAGTTTAAGCCTGACTGTTGTTCACAAATATACTACTTGCTGGGTTTTGGTGCAATGACTAGAGAAGATTTTATCTGTATAACCAAAATACAAAGTCATTGATTCTGAACTAGGATATTAACCAGCCCAATATCTCAACTGCAATTCAAAATTCTGAAGCATGAAACAAAACTGAGCTTGACAACCCTGGAACATATTTACATGCCCAAAAAGTAGTCATTCATCTCTTGCAGAGGGAAAAACCCTTGAATTTTATTTTAATTTTCTCCTTTTTTTAATCGGAAATTGGATAAGATAGGAACAGTTCTCCATTTCCAGTGTAAGTTACTTTCAGTAAAGTAAAGAAACCATCAAGCTGAATTTAGTTCCCTAGTGTTAACTCCATGAAACTTTCTTTTGCCTCCATAATTTGTCATTTCCTTATTCTGAATTGTTTTCTCAGCTTTTTCAGACTAATTTCATAAATTTTAGTTAAGATTCCCTGGTTGTTTCCTATCCAAATATGAAGTAGGTTTCACTCTGTTTACTGCTTTCTGAAATTAGGGAAGAACATTGATTCATTGCTAATTTCTCTGTGTGAGATAGCATGAGTAGATGGACCAAAAATTTACACCATGAATTAATGGACACTCTCGGGTCCAGGGGTTGAGAGATTGATGTCTGTAGCACAGGAACTCTGTGGGAACACATGAAATGTTGAGAAAAGGATTTGATTGTTTCAATGCTAAGCTTTTGCACTGGTTGCTTGTGACCTTTAAAGAATTCTAGAATAATTCCATTATTTTTCAATTGCATTCTCCTTCATATCTAAAAAGAGACAAAAATAAGTATGGTTATGTATTGATCTGACCCTTGTTTTTCTGCAAATAATCATTCATTAGTCAGAATGTGCTTCAGAGTTGTACATATAATTTTGATATATCTGAAATGTGTTGACAAATTTGTTGATTCAGTGTTCTGCAATGTAGAGGATATAATCATTGCTCATCTATCTGTATTCAGTCTCATCTGCATAGCACTTTTATGTGATGGTTAAGAATGAGAATTTCCCCAGGACCATTGTATTAATCAACTCTGTGGGACGGAACATTCTAATATGAGGTTAAAATTACTTGATCTACTTTTACATAACATCAAAATAAACACAACTATAACAAATTCACATGTTCTAACAAAAGTACGGTCTTCAAATATATAATAAATATATTTCAAAATCTCTCTATATAAAAATACCACTCACACATCATCACAAAATCTCCAGAGGCATAAAACAAACTGAAATTTGACATGTATGTTCCTCTTGGCTTCTAGGTGCTCACTAAGAAAGGATTTTTCAAAATGACCATCAGAACATTAGTATTTTGTGTATTATTAACACGCTCTGATCAGTGGTGGGATTCAAAAAAATTTACTGTCGGTTTTGTGGGTGTGGCTTATTTGGTGGGCATGCTTGGTGGTCATGTGACTGGGTTGGCATTGCCAACTTGATGTCACTCATGTCAAGGGGTGCCTTGCCTGGCCTCTCCACGCATTCAAAGAGATATAATTTCCCTCTCTATTTATTTACTACTGAACATCCAAAATACACTATTTAATCATATATATATATATATATATATATATATATATATATATATATATATATATATGCTGTTTAGCTTCCTTCGGGTATTATCCCACGTCATTGTAGTTCTGTTAAAGTTGTAGCAACGTTTCAGCAGAATCTCATCTGCCATCATCAGGCTTCTGTATGGATGTGGGTCTTACAGCTCCTGGTTTTAAATTTGAGGCTGGTCCATTTTGATTGGTTGGGAGCCTGGACCTGTGTTCATTGGACTTGGAGTTTGATTGATTGGTTTTCCTGGTTTCTTCTGTCTGTTTTGTGGCTTTGATTGACTGGCAACAGTCTGTTCTTGTTTTGGAGGCTTTTAGTGCAGCTTGGCTCCGTGTGAAGGGACGGCTGCTCTTCATTAGCAAGCTGCTATTCATTAGCAAGCTGGGTTTCACCTGGGTGCCTGGTGGGGGGGTTAGGTTGGAGCTATCAGAGGGAGTCTGTTTTTGCCCAGGTGTTTGCCTGGCTTGTGGCATGGAGATCTTGATGTGATGCCCAATCCCACCACCACCCAGCACAGATAAATTCCGTAGCGAAAAC
>BLBF01000039.1:3007451-3019251 GCA_015471245.1 Laticauda colubrina
TTCACACGGAGCCAAGCTGCACTAAAAGCCTCCAAAACAAGAACAGACTGTTGCCAGTCAATCAAAGCCACAAAACAGACAGAAGAAACCAGGAAAACCAATCAATCAAACTCCAAGTCCAATGAACACAGGTCCAGGCTCCCAACCAATCAAAATGGACCAGCCTCAAATTTAAAACCAGGAGCTGTAAAACCCACATCCATACAGAAGCCTGATGATGGCAGATGAGATTCTGCTGAAACGTTGCTACAACTTTAACAGAACTACAATGACGTGGGATAATACCCGAAGGAAGCTAAACAGCATATATATATATATATATATATATATATATATATATATGCCATATATGTACATACATATTACATAGTAAAGTGTGTGTATAGGCAGACAAAAAGATACATTGTCTATATGCTGTATGTGTATGTACAGCCCCACCCCCCTCCACACAAACACAGCTCTTCTAAAACTATACACATTCAACCTCACCATGTTTGAAAAACACACCCAGAGTCTGCTTTCTGCCACACATTTAATTATAACTTCTGTACATTAGAACATTGCACATGCCTTCAGATTTACTTCCCTTGTCTGCACGTGACTGTTAGACCCAACAGATGTCATGGATTGAGTAAAATTTGATGAAACTTGTTCTGTATTAAAATAGTAGACTCCTAAATGCATGATTCTGATTGGCTAAGAAAGCCAGTATAGGGATTGGTTCACTAGGAACCAATCCACATAGCTGCTTAAAGGCAGCAAAAAAAAATGAATATCTGTCATTGGCTACAAGCCGGCAGGCAAACCGCTATAAAAGGGCTGCCGCGGCTTGAGCCAATGTTCCGTTTTTCAACTACTGTTACAAATAAAGACTTTGTTGTTGGAAACCGGTCTACCTCGCGTTTTTCCAGACGGAACACTGGCAACGAGGATGGGATCGTCCTAAAACGCGAGACTGAGCACGCGGCAACCAAAACCAGACTGAAGACAATGGCTGGAAATAACGCACCGCCCACACCATTCAATCCCAATGAAAAGGATTGGGAATCCTACGTAGACCGTTTCCAAATGTATTTGGAAAGTAACGAGATGGAAGAGATCTCAGACCAGTGTAAGAGGGCTTTTCCTGACACATTGCGGGCCCACGATCTTCAAATGGCCAAAGCATTAGCGAAGCCCCGAGATGTGAAGCAAATGACTTGGCCTGAGCTTCAAAGAATACTGAAGGCTCACTACACTCCGGTGGTGTCAAACCTTATCAAGCGGCATGTATTTTACCTAAGAGACCAGAAAGAAGGTGAGACCATCACTGATTTTGTGGCAGCTCTCCGACAACTAGGGGGAGCCTGTGAGTTCCTGAACTTAGATGAAGTGATGCGAGATTGAGTAATATTGGGTTTAAGAGACTCTAATTTACAAAGCAAGCTGTTAAATAAACCCAACATAACCATAGCCGAAGCCATCGCAGAAGCCACAGCCGCTGAAGCCGCGAAAAAATCGGCGGTCAAAATGAAACAGATGAATGCGAACAACAACAAAATGAGCCTAGCCAGAGGAAAGAAACAATTTCCCACCACCACACACCACGAAGATTTTGATGAGACGTCAGAATCTGGAGAGGAAGACGACGAAGTCCACCGCCTATACAACCAACAAAAAAGGGCGTGAAAAAAGAAATTGGCGGGAATATGGAGGAAATTCCTTCCTGCGGAGGAAACCATCCCCGAGCCGATTGCAGATTCCTTGATGCCATCTGCAGAGCTTGTAAGAAAAGGGGGCACATCGAGAAGGTCTGCAGAAATAAGAAAAATTACAGCCCAAACAGACGCAGCAACTCTCCCCCACAAGCTGAGCCAAAACAAACCGAGAGAAAGTGGCAGCAGAACAAACGAGCCAGTAACCGAGAAAAAACACATCAGACTTTCACTATCGGAAGCGCTCAGACGGAAAGCGGGAAGAAAGTAAAAATAATAGTAAAAATAGAAGGCAGCCCCTGCGAAATGGAGGTAGACTCAGGGTCTTTCCTATCAATGGTGTCATGGGACACCATCAAACAACTGGTCCCAAATATCAAACTTAAGGAGCTCCAGAGACAGAAATTAACCCTAAAAGACTACAAAGGAAACCGAATTCCTGTGGTAGGCCTAGGACATTTCCGAGTCGCCTACAAACAACATGTCAAAGTACTACCGTTGACCATAGTCGACCGAGACCGACCAAGCCTCCTGGGCATCGAATGGTTCCCACCATTGGGCATTGGAATGACCGGAGTAGACCGGGTGGCTGCAACCGACTGGGAAGAAAGCCTGATCCATGAGTTCCAGGATGTTTTCGACGGCTCCCTAGGCAGGTATCGGGGGACCCCAATTTCCTTTAGTTTAGACCCCCAGGTAGCCCCTAGAAGGCTAAAAGCCAGACAACTTCCTTTTGCTCTAAAAGCAAAAATAAAGGAACAACTAAATAAATTAATAGACCAAGGGGTTTTGGAAGCTGTTGACCATGCTAAATGGGAAACGCCAATCGTAACACCAATTAAACCTGACGGGTCAGTTTGCATCTGCGGAGACTACAAGGCTACCCTGAACCATGCATTGCGACTACACGGTGTCAGTCGTACAACATCTACTACACTCACTTGGGGGAGGAAAAGTTTTAGCTAAACTAGATCTAGCGCAAGCTTACCAACAGCTTCCAGTAGAGCCCTTAACGGCTGAGGCACAGACAATAGTGACCCACAAAGGAGCATTCAAATGCAACAGACTCCAATTTAGAGTGAGTGTAGCCCCAGGCGTTTTCCAAAGCCTCATGGAATGCCTATTGAATGGAATAAGAGGGGTCGTACCATATTTTGACGACGTCTTAATTTCGGCCAAAGATACGTCTCAGCTAGAAAAAAGACTAAGAGACGTACTAACAAAATTCAGAGAATCTGGCCTAAAAGTAAAAAAAGAAAAATGCTGCTTAATGACTGATTGCATCGAATTCCTGGGCTATTTAATAGATGGAGAGGGTATACACCCTACTGACAAAAAGGTCAAAGCCATTAAAGACGCACCAGAGCCAAGAAACAAATCTGAATTGCAGGCATTTTTGGAACTAATAAATTTTTATAACGTATTCCTACCCCACAAAGCGACAATAGCGGAACCATTACACTGATTACTGGATAAAAAAACAATTTGGACTTGGGGTTATAGAGAAAAAAAAGCCTTCCAAAAAATAAAAAAATTATTAACATCAAACACCGTTCTTATCCAGTTTAGCAACACACTTCCATTGATGGTGACCTGCGACGCGTCACCATTTGGAGTCCGTGCCATCCTGAGCCACCAATTACCAGATGGGAGAGAGGCACCCGTCGCCTATTATTCAAAGACTCTGTCTAAAACTGAACATAACTATAGTCAACTAGACAGAGAAGCCCTGGCAATCATCGCCGGAGTAAAACGCTTCCACGAATATCTATATGGAAGAACATTTTTGATAGTAACAGACCATAAACCGCTCCTAGGAATTTTGGTGGGAAACAAGCCAACACCGAACATTTTGTACCCGCGAATGACTAGATGGTCAGAATTCCTAGAGGCCTACTCTTATACATTGACATATCGCCCCGGGAAGCAAATCTCCCATGCAGATGCGTTGAGCAGAGCGCCATTACTGACTACAGAGGAAGACCCGGCACCGACAATGACCACTTTGCAGATAGAGACATGCTCCAATCTACCGCTATCTGCAAACGATGTCGCCAGAGCTACCGCAAAGGACCCATTGACTGCCCGCATACTTAACTGGGTAGGTAAAGGCTGGCCGGAAAACCAAAAAACTGAGAACTTTAAACCTTTCTGGACCAGACAAAGTAAACTCTTGATTCAAAAAGGTTGTTTATTGTGGGGTGATCGGGTAGTTATCCCTCCTAAATTACAAACTAGGGTACTGGGTATGCTTCATGAAGGCCACCCTGGTATTGTTAAAATGAAAAGTCTGGCTAGAAGCTATGTCTGGTGGCTGGGTATAGATAGGGACATCGAATACTGGGTAAATTCTTGCAACAAATGCCAAAAAACCAGGCCTTCCCCACCACAAGCACCTATAAAGGACTGGGAAACCCCACGAGGCCCCTGGTCACGAATCCACATTGACTTTGCGGGTCCTACTAAGGGACATACCTTCCTAATTGTCGTAGATGCATACTTGAATTGGCTGGAGGTTGTAATTATGCCATCTACGACAACTGAAACCATCGTTAAACAACTTGACAAACTCTTCGCTACCCATGGCCTGCCGGACGTCCTAGAGTCTGACAACGGGCCACAATTAATGAGTATCCAATTCGAACAATACCTAGCCTCCCTAGGTATATGCTGTGCCCTAACCGCGCCGGCCCACCCGGCTGCAAATGGTAGGGCAGAGAGAATGGTCAGGTTTACCAAAGAAGGGTTAGGAAAAATGGACATTGGGGATGTCCAAGACAAAATAAACTGCCTACTCACCCTCCAGCATATCACATCCAGTACTATAACAAATAAAAGCCCGGCGGAACTGCTGATGGGAAGAAAACTTAGGTCACAATTAGACAGATTACACCCGAATTATACACCAGAGAAACCCCCCGATTCCTCCACCCATTTTAGGACATTTAAAATCGGCGACCTCGTCTATGCAAAAAAATTCACCGGGGACCCCTTTTGGCTTCCAGGCACAATCACACAAATTACAGGCCCCTGGTCCTACCGACTAATTGTGGATGATGGCAGGGAATGGAAGCGGCACATAGACCAGCTTCAATCCCCGAACATTGAAAGAACTACAATCATACAACCACAAATAATAAAAAACGACAAAAATCAAACCAAAGAGGGGGGAGAAATACAAGAAAATAATAAAGAACCGTTTAAATTAAACCCAGAATACGATAACAAACAAAAAGAGCAAAAAAGAGACTTATAGTTAGAAGAAACTTGCAAGAAGAGTCCACTCGAAGGGGCCAGCCAGGCCAGCTTGACCTGCCTGGAGAAACCAGGAGGGAGCGGCAAAACCACCGGCCTGAGAAACTCAGGCGGCAGTAAAATAGCTGACTCACCCTTCCAGGCGGTTCCATGGGGAAGAGCCAGAGAGACAGCAACCCCATCCAAACCGGTCGAAGTCTTCAGCAGAAATGAACCGCGCAAGTCCAGTAGAGCCAGGAGAAGCCCCACCTACCTGTGCGACTACGTCACCACATAGGACTGAACCAAGAGGGGAGAGGTGTTCTGTATTAAAATAGTAGACTCCTAAATGCATGATTCTGATTGGCTAAGAAAGCCAGTATAGGGATTGGTTCACGAGGAACCAATCCACATAGCTGCTTAAAGGCAGCAAAAAAAATGAATATTTGTCATTGGCTACAAGCCAGCAGGCAAACCGCTATAAAAGGGCTGCCGTGGCTTAAGCCAATGTTCCATTCTTCAACTACTGTTACAAATAAAGACTTTGTTGTTGGAACCCGGTCTACCTCGCGTTTTTCCGGACAGAACAAAACTCATTTAACAATACTCTTGCTTAGCAACCAAAATTTTGGGCTCAATTATGGTCATAAGTGAAGGACCATCTCTGCCTTCCTCTGCATGGCAGCCTTGTCCTAGTAAACTCCTCTGCCAATTTTCCTCTCTGTTAGGTACCAAAATAATCCAGATTCTAAATGTTATAAGCTCTCCCACTGGAGCAGGGGTTGGACTAGATGGCATCAAAGGTACCTTCTAACTCTGCTATTCTATGATTATGTAAGGATCTCCTGCTGGAGCAGGAGGTTGGAGAAGAACAGGAGTCTTCAAACTTGAAAGCTTTAAGACTTATGGACTTCAACTCCCAGAATTTATCCTCCAGTCATGATAGCTCAGGAATTCTGGGATTGAAGTCCACAAGTCTTAAAGCTGTCAAGTTTGGACTTGGACTAGAAGATGACTTCTGAGATCCCTTCCAACACTAGATTGCTGTGTTGTTTCAAAGAGTCTACTGAAACCAGGGCTTGTGTCCTTCCTTCCTCTCCTTTTTTTCTCTCTCCCTCCCTCCTTCCATGTATCTATCTATCTATCCATCCATTCATCCATATATCTTATTCACTTTGACCTCCCTCCCCCCTCTCTTTCTTTCTCTCCGTTCCTTCCATCCCCCATCTTTCTTTGTCTATCCCTTTTCTTCCTCTCTTTCTTGCTCTCTCCCTTTTTCTTTCCCTTTTCTCTTTCTTTTCTTTCTTCTCTCTTCCTTATCTCTCTCTCTTTCTCTCTCTTTTCCCTTTTTCTTTCTCTCTTTTTCTCTCTCTTCTATCCCTTCCCTTTCTCCTTCCCTCTGTCCTTCTAAAGCTAGGAGAAGAGACCCACCTGAAACAAAAACAAACACACACGCTTCCAACAAAGTACTTTTAAAGCACTCGGCAGCATCACTCATTACAAGAGTTCTTCCCGGCCAGTCTCTGGTCCTGCATTGCCCAGAAAAGCTGGCAGGCAAGGCTTCTGGATCCAGCAATGGGGCTACAGGCAGGACTTCCTCCCCTCCCACTTTTTGGAAAGGGCTGGGAACCTCAAGTGAGGTGTGCTCTGCAGCCTCACTCACTCCACCAGCAGCTCTGGGCTAGGCAGTGGTTTGGCTTTCCCAACTGCCTGAAACTTTACCTTCCTCCCATGGTTTGTGGCAGAGAGAAAGGCAAGCTAGCCAGGGCAGAACCATCACCACTCAACTCCCTGCCAGCCCGCATCTCATCCCCTGCCCAGATTCATCAGCAGCTGCAAAGGGGCGGTGCGGGCAGCATAGCATCATGCTACTTGGTCGCCCTCTCCCACCCCTAGAAGGCAAGGGCCAGCAGCTGCAGAGAATCCAGGCAGGGGGTAAGATGCAGGCTGGTGGGGACCTGAGCGACGATGGGTCAGCCCTGGCTCACCTTCCTCTCTGCCACCAGCAAGCCAGGCAAGCTGGAGACCAGGGACAGTGGGACAGCTAGCTAGGCCCAGCCAGCACCAGTGCCACTGCCTGGGATGGGACCACACCAGTGGGGAAGCTAGTCAGCTGAGTCTGGGAATGGTGGGAGGGCCTTGGCAAGCTCTGGGGATAGGAGGCTTCACAGGAAGGTGGGGCCAATGGGGGGGTGGCAAGATCTGGGGATGGTGGGGGAGTTTGAATGACTTGAAGGCCTACCTGTGATCAGGCTGCCCAGTTGGGGTACAGGTACCATGTGGGAAGGCAAGTTAAAGGCAAGCCATGAGGACCCAGCGTGCCACATAGCAGGTGAGGAATGACTGGCAAACAGTGGGCAGGTGCGTGGGATGAGCAAGCATTGGGCAAATGGGGCAAGCGAGTGAGTAGTTACCAGGCAACCGGGTCGGGGCATGGCCAGCCAGAAGTTACTACTGGTTTGGTGACCCACGCCAAATCCTTGCTACCAGTTCGCAAAACATAAGCAGAAGAGAGGAGTTTCAGTTTCAGAGCACCAAGCAGCTTTAGTATAGAACAGTTGAGCTAAGTCATGCCCAGGCTCCTTGCTATCTCCTTGCTCACACAGCAAATACTCTTTCAGTTTTCAAACAGCCCTCAACTCTCTCACACACTGACAGGATGCTAGCCAGATGAATACTATTGGATACTGGTAGGCAGAGGCAGAATTTTTTTTTCCTTATTTTCCTCCCCAAAAACTAAGACCACATAGTTTTGCAGCGAAGCACAGGTATCAAGCTAGCATATAATAAAACCATAATGATTATGCCTTTGAAATGCCATGAAGTTCAACATTTGCATTACAAAGTGTTGAACAGTGGAGCCAAGTTGAGTTTCTTTTTTTTAACCTCCTATCTTAGGAGCTTGGTCCAGGCAAACAAGCAAGGGATAACTCAGTTACTACATGAATGGAATACTTCTGGAGAGTTTCAGGCTGTAGGCTAAACTGGAAAATTGTGGGAGGGGGAATCCTGTAAGAGGACAACACCATACTATTTCTTGAAGAAAACTGCATCAATATGCCCTTGCTTTCATTTTTATATATAAAACAATTTTGTAAATCTATGGGGTTAGATCTCAAATTGGGTTAAACTATCTTGGGAGAAGTCCATTGGACAAACATTAGATATGTAGGTTGGATGGGACCCGTCTATCCATCAGTTTTATGCCCATCTCCTTACCAAAAAAACAAAAAACAAAAACCAGAACAGGACCAAATTTGGTTTGTGGGAAAAAAAATTGCAAACGAAAGATCATGGTTGAAAATGGATTTTATACAGATGCAATAGGCAAAAAGGCCTGAAAAGGTTTCCAATTTACTCTCATGGCAGGAGGATCCAGAATATTGGTGATTTCTGCATTCTAAGCCAAACCCTTCCTTCAAATCATCTGACTCGTACAGGAAAACACAACCAAACATATAGCCACTACTATTAAAAAGGCTGTAAAGTTATGTTATGCTTTGTTTGATGGGCTTTATCAGAATAGTCTAATTCAAGAAAAGGCCCAATTCAAGAGTTTGATTTTTATTAACACTTTAATATCATGAATACTTTGCACTTGCATAGCATTTCAGTTTACCACTTATATATTTTATTTTGTTATTTATTTACTCAATTTGTATTCTGCCCATCTCCCCTATAAGGCCATCCTCTAATGCTTTCTCAGAATTAAATATATAGTGGGACTTTTGAGTAGTCACATATGAAAAAGAATTGGGTTTCAAGCATCATAGAAAGAAATATTATCATCCAATTCTTAACTTATTAATATAAACATTAAATCCTTCTCAGAACTAAGGGATGAATGGGGCTAAGATTAAAAAAAAGAAGGTTCTGCAAGCTAGCTGGTGATGTCAATAGCTAAAATGAATATAGAGATAGGGTCATGGCTCAGTCCTTCAACTAGCTTGCCTCATTGATCCTCAAAGCATTTCACCCTTCACTGAAACATAATCAAGGCAAGCCATTTTCATTAGGCTGTTCTCAGAAAGACCAATGGTTTGGTTCTCCAAATGAACTCTCCACTTATTGTCATCAAGAGCTTTGCTGATACATTTTTTTTCTCCTGGTATTGAACAAGTGGAACTAAAGTCACTGTCATAGTTCCATGAGTTGACTGATTTGTCTGAAGATGAAGTGCACTTATTTTGAAACCCCTGGGAGTAGAAAGAGATGCCTCTCTAACTTCTCTCTCCATTCTCACTCTTAAAAACTAGCAAGAAATTGTTTCACTCTGGGTCAATTGCTCATTAGGATAAACTTTGAATCAAGGTCTATCTGAAAAGTGGCTTAAAGATAAATGTAGGTTGAGAACTAAAAATAATTGTAAATATATTAACATGTGTATACCAATTCTGTACAGTTCGAAATCCTAAAGAAAATGTCCTTCCCCAATTATTGCTAATTATCTCTAGAAATATTTTACTTACTCTGCTATTGAGAAACCTTGAAAAGTAATTGGTACTTAGATGTCATTATCTGAAATGGTTAGAAAAGAGGACCCCAAACCCCTGTCCATGGACTGCCACCAGTTTGGAGCATTCCAGTAGCCATGCAAACAAGTGAAGGCCAAGCTGCAGGATGCAGGCAACATGCAAAACTACATCCCCTCTGGTCCACAGAAAAACTCTCTCTACAGAATTGGTCCCTGGTGCCCAAAGGGTTGGTGGGTTAGAGGGTTTTAATAGTATGTATCTCTGCGGCAGCTTCTATACATTTTTGCTCTTATCATGAGAATGAAGAAAGTTTTTTGCAGCATCACACTGTATATTTTGCCTCTTTGCAAAACGTGCAATATGCTGCATTTAGAAAAGAGGCAGGGCTTGAACTACAATCTGTTTTCCCTTACAATTCACTCCTTTGAAGAAATGACTGCAAACAGATCAAGGAGCAGATGACCTGAAGAACAAGTTGGCCTTTTAAAATGTCTAACTTTGGCTTGGGATCTCAGACCGAATAGCTTTTGAGTGAACTCCAAACTTTCTGTTGCTCACCTTCCTGGAGTATTTGTCTTGCCAAGCTCTTCAGCTTGCCCTGTTTCAGGTTTACCAGACTACCAAACCCTGATACACCATTTGTATTGCATCGAATAATATTCTGCAAGATTGAAGTGCTCATATCTTGCAACAAGAACAACAAGAAAAATCTATTAAAGTCCTTTGGAAATCCAGAAGACAGAAAAAGTGCAGTTGTCAATTATTAAAGGGATGTTAATCAATGTAAATGTCTTTAAGATAAATTAGTCTAAAACTAGGACACTGCTGCTAAGAAAACAAATGTGAAACAAATTCTCCCTAGTCTTAAATATTCCTTACTAAATAGCAATTGGCAGCTATAATAGCAGGCTGGGATGACTCTTATTTTCAGAAGCATCTAGTTCTTGTACAGTGAAGCCTCTCCCATTTGAGATCTTCCACATATATTAGATTATAACCTGATATGTCCAGCTTGGATTGGAATAGAAGAGCAGATGGAGAACAGAGATGAATAACACATGTAATAACACCTTTGCTTTCATCAAGGGTCTCCTAACTTGACATCTTTAAGAATTTTAGACTTCAACTCCCAAAATTACTGAAGTCCACAAATCTTAACGTTGCCAAATGTGGAGATCCCTGGCTTTCATTACAACAATTTGTTTACCTCGAATGCCCTTGTTTGGGAAATAATCATTGAGGAAAATAGATGGAAAATGCTGAACCTCAATGTTTTAGTCTTTAGTTTTACAATGTATAGAAAGTAATTTTTCTAATCTGCATTATGATATTGGGCATATTTGAAAATGTCAGCCTCTACCTTGCATAATTAGGTAATCTTAGATTATCAAGAGACTTTGAGCCATTGGTTAATGTTTGTCTTTTCTTATCTTGTTCAAGAAGATGGCAACTTCTAGTGGACCTTAGTTGGTCTCAGTTGGAAAACAAAGTCAATTTTCCTCCAAGGGGGGAAATCTCTGGAGAATGTGAAACCAATGGACTATTTTGGGAAGCTGAAAAAAGATCCTTTTATTCTCTATTTAAGCTAACTCCATAACATTGCCAAGATCACTACATCACTACTACACTCAGCAGAAGCTAAGTCCAAATTGTGGGAATCTACTTTTTATTCTCCTCCAGCTCAGTGGATTTCTAGATGTCTAACCCCAAGTTCTGATATATTGCTCCCCAGGCACATTAATTTGTTCTTAAACATGAGTCAAAGAAGCTTTGCACCATGTCACTCTATTCCTAAACCTTTCAATACTGTTTCTGAACTTAAGACAACCTCTAAACAAGTGACTGATGATGTTGATCACTCTAGGATTTGCACTCTGTTTACAAACTATTTACCCTTAGTCTGGTAACCTCTTAAAATATGAAGAGAAATGCCACTGAAATGCTGCTGCACCTCCAGCAGTTTTTAAACTGCTTCTTCGTCTTGAATTATAATAGAATGTACAATAGAATAGGCTACCTGCTAATTAATCTCTGCCTTTAATAGGCCCATTTAATCACTTCATGAATGGAACTGCAAAATTCACAGGAAAATGAAAGTGCTAAGTGCTGATCTATAAATGGATGGGAATGATAATATTAAGGGAATGATTGGAATTAAGCTATCAGCCTTCTCTATTTCCCTTTTACAATTAAAAGTCTGATTAAAGCTTCAGCAAGACTGGCCCCTTTGTACCAAAATTATAAAGAAGACATAAGCCACAAATTGATGATTCAGTCCTAGCACTTCTAAGACAGAGTAGAAATGGTTTCTATCAGAATTGTAGGCAGTAAAAAATTCTTGCCCGGAGGCGGAGGAGGAGGAGGAGGAGGAGGAGGAGGAGGAGGAGGAGGAGGAGG
>BLBF01000039.1:3019351-3092361 GCA_015471245.1 Laticauda colubrina
GAAGGAAGGAAGGAAGGAAGGAAGGAAGAAAGAAAGAAAGGAAGGAAGGAAGGAAGGAAGGAAGGAAGGAAGGAAGGAAGGAAGGAAGGAAGGAAGGAAGGAAGGAAGAATAACCTAGGACTTCTAGTTTTTCAAAAACCACAATTGTGTAATTCCCCGAGGGTTGGCTGAAGTGGATAGGATCTCAAACATATCAGGAAGGCACCAGGTTGCTAATTCCATTAGATGGATTTAAAAATTAATATGGGATTAGGTAGCAGCCAAGTTAGAAGGGCTAATGAAACTGGCTTTCCTCTCCAAGACAAAGGCAGATGCTGAATTTTTTCATCTTTGTCCTTGAAATCTAAATAATGGGCAAGATATCTACAGATATTTATATTCCCTTTTCTTTATTTAGTTTCAGGTGATATTTCTCTGCTTTTGATAAGCAAGTCCTGTTGAGGCTAAATGCCAGTTTGGTAGTGCCAGCTCCTCCTGCCAATCTCTCTTTTTAAAGACACTTATTTTAAAGGCATCAGAAATATTGCTTTATTGGATCAAGGTTTTC
The DNA here is from genome assembly GCA_015471245.1 of Laticauda colubrina. Classification (NCBI taxonomy): domain Eukaryota; kingdom Metazoa; phylum Chordata; class Lepidosauria; order Squamata; family Elapidae; genus Laticauda; species Laticauda colubrina. The sequence continues at coordinate 3,019,899 of BLBF01000039.1, forward strand.
TGAAACACCACACAACTGTTTAATAGGTGCATTACTGGTGGTTTTTATTCCAAGAATGGTGTGGCTTCTTGAACCATTGAATTCACATACAAAATCTCTATGTGCTTCATTGATAAAGACTATTGTCTTCCTGTTATTAATCGGTTGATCATTAATATTGACAGCATCTTGTAGTGTTACCAGAATTATAAATAGGACAGTATATCAATCAGAAATACTAGATATTTAGGGGGATATCAGGAAATATGGAGATGGAGCTAATTTGTAGAGCATAGATATCTGAATTAAATCAGAGAATACATATGGCATTTCTAAGGGACACTGTGTACAGAGTTATTTACACTCCTGAAAAAGCTGATTGATCTGCTGTCACTTTGTTCCTCTATCCATTGTGCCTTTTTTCCTATCAGAAGATAGAAATAATCAGAAGACTCTGAAGCTCCTGTAATATAGCATGCAGGCAGAAAACAATGGGCTTCATAAAACCCTGGGATGTGGCAAACATTATTCAGAAAGGAAAATATCATCACAGGAGAGTCTATTAACCAATTAAAGATTTTTTTTCTTTTTTTCTCTTTTGCCTGGGTTGCCAATAAAAAGCCCTGGTCCCACTGCACTGATCCCACGGATGCAAAGAGGATGTAAAACGTAAAAAAAGCTTGCCATCCATTGGAAAACGCTATGTATCCGTTGTGTACTCACTGCATGCGTGTTTCATACGCTCTATAGCTCGAGCATCCGTCCACTGAGATTTCATCTGCACAAGAAGTTTTGAGCTGCACAAAACTTTGTGAACGGATGAACTTTCCGCCGCGTACGATGTACATCCGTGACATATACGGGCAACAAACGTTCTATCTCCGTTATAATCCATTAAACGTCTGCTGTATCCTCTCTGCATCCTCTGGCCATCCCCTCAACTCACATCCGCTGCAGCTGAAAACGGAAAGAGGGACACGGAAAGAGGGACAAAAGGTACACAGAACATCTACACAGCGTTAGTAGCATGGAAATAGAAAGGATATAAGCGTATGCATCTCATATATAAAGGATTAAAATGGACAAAACATTTGTATCTGGGATGTATCTCGTATATTTAGGATGTCTGCAGTATGTCTAGAGTATGTAGAAGGACACCTAGCGGACAACCAATATTTTCTATAAAAAGGGGGAGAAAATCTACTGGATCACTGGGATGGTGGACCATACAGTCCCACTATGGTTGCATTGGAGGTTTATCTATCCCACAACTATCCTTATCTGTCCCACAAGCATGCAAAGGCTTAACCATTTTTTCAAAGTTTTCACCAACACTTTATTAAGTAAAAAAAATGAACCAAGTGTCTTAAGCAAAGATAACCTTTATTAACTTTCTTAGGTAAACTTTATGACTTTATTAAATAAGCAAAATGAACCAAGTAAACTGTCTGAATTGTGTTAAGCAAAGATAACCTTTATTAACTTTCTTAGGCACACTTTATGACTTTTTAAAAAAGCAAAATGAAACAAGTAAAGTGTCTAAAGCAAAGATAAACTTAACAAGTAAACAACTCAGTCTCTGACACTATTCTCAGTCACTCTGAGTCATGTCCATGCTCTCAGCTTTTAAGCAGGCAGGGACTGTGGAGGTGGCTGTGGCTTGAGTGCTGGTCTGAGGCACCATTGGGGTGCTTGGCCCCAAGGGTACAACAGGGGATGGTGTGTTCAGGAAGCTGTCCAAGAGCTGACTCAGTCCCCTGAGGTTGAGAGGCCCCTCATCAAGGACTTGAGATGTCAGGCCCAATACTGATGACAGATTGTCCGTTGACGGGCTTGGTTGTGGGGTGGAGGAAGGAGGAGTGTAGTGGGGCTGTCTGGTCTGCAGCTGGGTGAGGAGTGGCATCCGTGGCATGTGATGAACCTGGGCCTGGAATGGGAAGATTTGTTTTTGCTGTGGGAAGTCCTGGTAGTCATAGCCTTGGTAGGTGAGGGGCTGTTGAAAGCCATGGAAGGGCTGTCACATCGCCTGGGGTGGAGGAGCAGACCTGGACTGGGTAGGAGCAGCTTCAGCTGGGCCTTGAGGGTTGTGCAGAAGTGCTGTGATCTTCTGCTTCATCACCTAGCACTGGGCCTCGGGAAGGTCCCTCACGGTCTGGCTCATGTAGGTGATGAAGGTGTTCCGGCCCGAGGATGCTCTGTCCAAGTGGACCAGCTGAGAGAGAAGTTCTGTGCTGGTCTTCATTGTATCCCTGATCTCCAACAGCACACTGTGGTCCTGGCCCTCCAATCTGCCTCTCTGCCTGCATCCTCTGGAGCTGGGAGTGGGGGTGGGGGCAGGTTGGCCTCTGGTCGCTGCTGCTTCTTCCTCCATTTGTGACAGTAGGGTGTCATCCTCCATGGGGTGGAGTCTGCCAACATGGGGAGTGCAGCTGTCGGAGGTTGCTCTACTGTGGGGCCCTCTGAAGACACCTGCCTGGACAGGGTAGTTGGCTCCTGGCTGGAAGAGGAGTGGCTCTCTGTGGGCTGTCTGAGGGAGAGGGGTGTCAGAGGGGCTGCTCCTCAGTGGCAGATCTCACCCTCCAGGAAACTGCACTTGGCCATGACGTACATCTCCCGGTCAGTGAGCTTGAAAGCAGCCTGCCCAGATTTCTTGAGGTGTAGCTTGCCATACCAGGTGTGCATGTCCTTCCACCATCCCAGGAGTACTTCTGCAGTGTATCCCAGTCTCTTTGCCTTGTCTCTCCAAGCTGCCTGCTTCTTCTTGGTGTTGCGATAGAGTCTGTGACCCTTTCTCCAGAGGTACTCGTTCTTCCTCAGCCATTCCAGCACCTCATCCTCCTGCTCCTCGGAAATGGTGTGCTGTTTCCTCTCTGCCTTCTCCTTTCCTTGCCTCTTCCTCCCGCTGGCAGGGGCTTCAGCAGGGCCTTCAGGGGCTTGAGCAGCAGGGCCTTCAGCAGCAGGGCTTTGAGGGCCTTGGGGCTGGTCCACCACAGCAGCAGCAGCAGCTTCATATTCAGTGCTAGGGTGTGGGATGCTGGTTCTGGCCTTCTTTCCAGGGCTGGAACGAGTAGGCACTGGTTCCAGTTCCTCTTCTTGCCTGACTGACGAACCATGGTGTTCCTGCAAGATGTATGTGGCAGCACGTCTTTCCCCTGTATGCTGACTGCATGCGTGCTGCATCCTTTTATATCCACGAAGCTGACACAATTCATACTCCCTGCATGCGCAGTGAACGCTTTGCATCCAATATACATCCACACAGCATCTACTTTGTTTCCTTTAAGCGTCCGTGATGCATCCGCTTCATCCACTATGCATCCGCCCCTTCCGCTATGTGTCCGCTTCGCAATTCTCCCCCAGAACCCCTTCAGAGGTGTCATCCACTTCCATCTGCTGTCATCCGCTAGGCTTCCTATGAACATACGCTTAACATCCCCACTATATACTACCCACGTCCGTTCTTTTCTGTTCTTTTCCATTCTGTTTATGCAAATTTTTGCCACTTTTTGGAGTGGATGACAACGGATAGTGCTCATCCACTGTGTTCTTTATGCATATGTTTTGTGTCTGTCGGCCAGTGGAAGCTAGCCTTAATGTTCTGCTTAAAAAAACTGGTAAGCAGTTCAGTCTGATTTATTTCTTCAACTTCTTTGACTTATCTCCCAAGTTATTATCAGCAAACGTGTCATAGAATCAGTGGTTTGACTTTTCAAAACTCACCCTAGTTAGGCACTCTTTAGCTCCATTGCTCTTGTAGTGGAGAATATACACAGCTGAGTTTGATTTCTTGGTATTCAAACATTTCACTTACTGGCTAGGTAATATCATGAGTGCAATCATGGTCCCCATATAAAGAAAAGTAAACTTGGAAAACACAAAGAGACAAACTTTATGGCCTTATTTACATATTACATTGTCACAATTCTCTAAAACAAGAGTTGGTTTAACAAAACAAAGTTTGATCTACTGTTTCATACTCTTGCCTTATATTCCTGTCAGAGGCTTGCATGTAATATAAAATATGAAATATAAAACAAAGGAATGTTAAAGAAATTGCCCATTGTCCTATCTCTGCCTGCAGGTTGCATTAGTTGTCATCAGTAAGCCAGACTAAGTATAGTTATAAATTTAATTTGCTATCCTAAATCATGGTTTATTCACATTTATATCACATTTGTATTTTGCATTATTATCATTTTAATGTTTTTTTAAAAAGCCAATGAAACATGACTTAGCATATTAGACCAACCCAGCATTTTAAAACAATTTTGCTAATAGCCACCATAAATGCAGTTTGTTAGTTGAATGAAACTTAAGACCTAAAGCCCATGTCACATTGCACCAACGGATGCAAAGAGGATGTAAAATGGAGAAAAACACTTGCCATCCGTTGAAAAACACGATGCATCCATTGTGTACTCACTGTATATGTCTTTCATGAGCTCTATCCGTCAAACATCCATCTACTGCTATTTCATCCGCTCAAAAAGTTTTGAGCTGCACAAAACTTTTTGAGCGGATGAACTTTCTGCCGCATACGATCTACATCCGCCACACATACGGGCAACAAACTTTCTACGTCCGTTGTCATCTGTCACATGTCCACTGTATCCTCTCAGCATCCGCTGGGCATCCACACAACTCACATCCGCTCCAGAGGAAAGCAGAAAGCAGAAAGTAGAAAGAAGTAGGAAGCAAAATGTCCACACAACGTTATTAGCACGGACATAAGAAGGATGAAAGCGGATGCAGCTCGGATATAAAGCATTAAAATGGACAAAACGTTCGCATATGGGACGTATCTCAGATATTTAGGATGTCTAGAGGATGTCCAGAGTATGTGGAAGGAGACCTAGCAGAAAACCGACATTTCCTATAAAAAGGGGGAGGAAATCACCTGGATCTCACTATCAGTCCAGTAGCCCTGGTATACAGACCTCTTCAGCCTTGCTCTTGCTCTTCTACCTCATCCATTGATGTCCACCATGGATCATCGCACACTCCTTTTGGTAGCCGCCATCATTCAACACCAGAACCAAGCCCTGTTCAGACTGTTTCACCTTTTCTACGCAAGGAGAAGAAGGAGATGTCCAAGAGCTGTCTGGGTCCGAAGATGGATCGGGAGAAGAGTGGAGTTTGGACTCTATGACAGGTTGATGGTGGAGCTGAGGAATGAAGACACTTGTGCATTCCAGCACTTCATGAGGATGCCACCAGCTATGTTTGACAAAGTTGTGGAGCTTCTGAGACCCAGGTTGACCAAGGCAAACACCAACTTCCATCCCAGCCTGGACCCTGGACTGAAGGTGGCACTGACTCTGCGCCACCTGGCCTCTGGGACCACATACAGAAACATGCAGTATGCCTGGAGGGTGCCACACAACACCATCAGCATTGTGATCAAAGAAGTGGTGCAGGCCATCATCAAAGAATACGTGAAGTGTCCCATCACTGAAGTGTCCTCCAGTGTCCCATCACTGAAGAAGGCTGAAGGAAAGTTGCAGAGCAGTGGTATCAGAGGTGGAACTTTCCCCACACTTGGATCCATAGATGAGAAGCACGTGGCCTGCAAAGCTCCAGCCAACTCAGGGTCCAATTATTACAACTACAAGGTCTTCTTCAGCATCATCCTCTTTGCCATGGTTGATGCTGACTACAAGTTCATCTACATCGATGCTTCAGGCAACGGGTCAGCTTCAGATGCCCAGATATACAATGCCAGTGACCTCAAGGAGGGGTTGGAACGCAACCTCATCATGGGTTTTCCAGATCCAGACCCCCTACCCAACGACACACAAGATGTTCCCTACTTCATCGTGGGTGATGACGCCTTCTCCCTCAGAACCTACCTCATGAAGCCCTACACTTCAAGATACCTCACCTGTGAAGAGAGGATCTTCAACTACAGGCTGTCCAGGGCAAGGTGGGTAGTGGAGAACGCCTTTGGCATCCTGGCCAACAGGTTCCAGGTACTTCTCACCACCATGCAGCATCACCCAGGGACTGTGAGGAGCATCGTGGAAGCTTGCTGCATCCTGCACAATCTCATGTTGCAGAACAGGCATGTGGACCGTCAACAAGGAAATGGGGACATGGTGAATGGAGGCAAGGATAAAACCTGATAGACACTGTGGATGTGCAAGGCCCCAAAAGAGCTTCATGTGAAGGAAAGAAGCAGCGCAACCTCCTGAAACACTGGTGCAACTCCCCAGCTGGAGCAGTGGAGTGGCAAGACAGGATGGTAGATGCTTAATGGATGCTTCCTTGAGCCTGTCTCATCACACTGATGACATTGTGCCATGTATGTTGAGTGGCCATACAGTGAATAGGTCATTAATAGAGTTTTGTTTATGTTGAAATGTGTGGATCAATGATTAAATTGTTATTGATAATAAAAGGCCATATGTGTGGCAGCTGGGAGGGTGGACCTTACAGTCCCACTATGCTTGCACTGGAGGTTTATCTATCCTACAACTATCCTTACCCATCCCACAGCTATCCTTACCCATCCCACAGCTATCCTTACCTATCCCACAGATATCCATCCCACAGATATCCTTACCAATCCCACAATCATGCAAAGGTTTAACCCTTTTTTCAAAGTTTTCACCAACACTTTATTAAGTAAAAAAAATGAACCAAGTGTGTGAAGCAAAGATAACCTTTATTAATAACAAACTTTATCACTTTATTAAAAAGCAAAATGACCCAAGTAAAGTGTCTTAAGCAAAGATAAAGTGAACAGGTAACCACTCAGTCTCTGGCACTCTTCTCAGTCACTCTGAGGTGTGCCCATGGTCTCAAATGTAAAGGAGCCAGGGACTGTGGAGGTGGCTGTGGCTGGAGTGCTGGTCTGAGGCACCATTGCGGTGCCTGGCCCTGAGAGTACAACAGGAGATGGTGTGTGCAGGAAGCTCTCAGAGAGCTGACTCAGTTCCATGAGAGGCCCTTCATCAAGTACGTGGGATGTGAAGCCCAAGACTGATGACAGATGTTCTGATGAAGGGCTTGGCTGTGGGGTGGAGGAAGGAGGAGTATACTGGGGCATCTGTGGTGTGTGATAAACCTGGGCCTGGACTGGGAAGGCCTGCCTCTGCTGTGGGAAGTCCTGGTATTGGTAGCCTTGGTAGGTGAGGGGCTTTTTAAATCCGTGGAAAGTCTGTGACATTGCCTGGGGTGGAGGAGCAGACCTGAAGTGGGTAGGAGCAGGCCCAGCTGGGCCTGGATGGTGATGCAGAAGAGCTGTGATCCTCTCCATCACCTGGTACTGGGCCTTGGTCATGTCCATGAGGGTCTGGCTCATGTACGTGATGAAGGGCTTCCAGTTTGAGGATTGTATGTTGAAGGGGACCAGCTGGGAGAGGAGATCTGTGCTGGCTTTGATTGTGTCCCTGATCTCCAAGAGGACAGTGTGGCTCTGTCCCTCCAGTCTGCCTCTCTGCCTGCTTTCTGTGGAGGTAGAGCTGGTGGTGGGTGTGGGATCCCTCTGAGACAGGGATCCTCCACGTCCTCCAGCACGGGGAGTACAGCTGTCGGGGGGTTCTCTGTCATGGGACCCTCCAAAGACACATGCCTGGACATGGTAGCTGTCTCCTGGCTGGAAGAGGAGTGGCTCTCTGTGGGCTGTCTGAGGGAGAGGGTTGACAGAGGGGCTGCTCCTCGGTGGTGGATCTCACGCTCCAGGAAGCTGCACCTGGCCTTGACATAGGTCTCCCGGTCAGTGAGCTTGACAGCGGCCTACCCGGATTTCTTCAGGTGCAGCTTGCCATACCAGGTGTGCATGTGCTTCCACCATCCAAGGAGTACATCTGAAGTGTAGCCCAGGCTCTCCGCCTTCTCTCTCCAAGCTGCCTGCTTCCTCTTGGTGTCACAATAGAGCCTGTGGCCCTTTCTCCACAGGTACTCGTTCTCCCTCAGCCATTCCAGCACCTCCTCCTCATGGTCTTCGGAAATGGAGTACTATTTTCTCTCTCCCTTCTCCTTGCCTTGCCTCTTCCTCCCTCTGGCAGGGGCTTCAGGGCCTTCAGCAGCAGGGCTTTGAGGACCTTAGGGCTGGTCCACCACAGCAGCAGGAGAAGCACCAGCAGCACCAGCAGCACCAGCAGCACCAGCAGGAGAAGCACCAGCAGCACCAGCAGGAGAAGCACCACCAGCAGCAACACCAGGAGCACCACCAGCAGCAGCAGAAGCAGCAGCAGCTTCAGAGTCAGCACCAGGGGGTGGGATGGTGGTTGAGTCCTTCTTGCCAGGGCTGGCAGGAATAGACACAGGCTTCCTCTTCTTCCCCATGGTGTTCTCTCAAGATGTCTCTGGCAGCAGGTCTTTCCTCTGAATGGTGACTGCTTGAGAGCTGCATCCTTTTATATCTGCAGGTCTTACGCAATTCATCCTCCCCGCATTCGCAGTGAACGCTTTGCATCCGCTACGCATCCGCTAGGCATCCTCTGTGCATCCTATAGGTGTCCGTGATGCATCCATGTCATCCACTATGTATCCACTCCTTCCGCTATGTGTCCGCTTCGCTATTCTCCCCCGGAAGCCCTGCAGATGTGTCATCCGCTTCTATCCGCTTTCATCCGCTAGCTTCCTACGAACATCCGCTTTACATCCCTGCTACATCCTCCCCACGTCCGTTCCTTTCTGTTGTTTTCCGTTCTGTTTATGCAAATTTGGGGCACTTTTGAGAGCGGATAACAACGGATGGAACCACCCCTGAAATTTTGCTTGTCCGCTTTGTCCTTTTTGCATACGTTATGCATCCGTTGACAATGTGACCTCGACTTTATATATTTAAGTAAAAATCCCAATTCAGCTGCTTCTATTGCAACTCCAGCAAGCAAGATATTCATGAGATGTGAAAAAAAATCAGGTGGCAACCATATTAAGAAAAGGCAGGATATGATCACCATCTTGAATTTTTGAACCTTGCTTCCTGGAGGCACTTTTGCTTATCACTGACCTTGGCTTGTCAATGTAGAAAATGAATAATAAATTATAATAAGCCAGCAAGAATACCTTTGGTTGATGGTCTTTAGTATATAATGTTAAGTTTCTTGTGTCTGGTCACATTTCCAGTATAATATGGAATTCTTTCAAATCAGATTAATGTAACAGAGATTTTAAAATATATTTTAGAATATATGTTGACCAGAATCATTCAGAACATATGTGCTTTTTTATTAAATGGCAAGTTAGTTTACGAGGTGCCATCTGAAATCACTAGTGCACAGTTTTGCCCTCTAGCAGATCTTTAATAATACAACATTCTGGTTTCTAGCATTTTTTACTGAAAATGGTAGCTGATCAAATTCTTAACTAAAAATGCAGAGAGACACTGAACAAAGAACAATGAAGACGATTATGAAAATTGGAAATTGGTGTAATACTGTTAATAACAATCTTCTCAGCCTACAATATCCATATGTTTTAAACTACATATATCATGCAACTAAAATGTCTGGCTCAGCCGGCATATATCTAAAAGGATAGGAAAATAACATTTGAATACTAAGATGAATAGATTATAGATAGGTAGATGATAGGTAGATAGACGATAGATAGATGATAGATAGATAGATAGATAGACAGACAGACAGACAGACAGACAGACAGACAGACAGACAGACAGACAGACAGACAGACAGATAGATAAGGCATTATATTGTATTATATCCATCCCTCAAGCATAGGATCTATCTGCATAGCATACAAATTATACAAATTATGTGATTTGTGTTGTTTACATGATTTCATGATGAACATAATATCATTGTGGCTTTTACTGGACACTTATCAGTAATCAGGATGGCTTAAAAAGGCTTTTATAATTTATCTTTTATAATTGTTCAGAGTTTTAGAGCAATTCCCCACAATCCCCCATGTGTATAACAACCCTTATATTTGTAGCTTTTAGGAAATCAGCAAAAGTATTTTTTTTAAAAAAACAATTTCTTTTTGTTATATATTGCTCTTTTATTGTTTTACTGCAAGTAATCAACACTGAAACTCATCAACCTAGCAGATCAGGTATCATTATCATAATTAACAAGCACCAAATAATGGAAATGTCTGCACGCTGAATATGTTCTTTCCTAAGCATTAAAATCTAAAATAATGGAAAAGCATCCTTGCATTCTTTTACTTTCTTAGGATGCCAAGATATTTTGCAAATTCACTGACACATTCCATATAAGACTTTAACCAAATTTACTAAGAATTATTAAAAACTAAAATGCATGTGCAGTAAGAAATAAATTCCAGGAACAGAATGGCTTACTTTTAAATAAACCTCTGCAGCATGTAAATAGATATTCTAAGTGTAAACTGAAAAAGTAATAACAGAAAAATAATAAGGAAGAAGTTAAATATGATTTTAGCAGCAGCTTAATTAAGGAAAAGTCATTATAAAGAATTATAAATTTAAACTAAAACAAACTTCTTTGTGCATTTATTTAAGGTCTACCAAGATAAATGATGATGAATTGAGACCTTTGAATTATGTATGGTGCTGGAGAAGACTCTTTCAAGTCCCTTGGACTGCAAGTCAGTCAAATCAGTCAATCCTAGAGAAGATCAACCCTGACTGCTCTTTAGAAGGCCAGATCCTGAAGATGAAACTCAAATACTTTGGCCACCTAATGAGAAGAAAGAACTCACTGGAGAACAGCATAATTCTGGGAAAGATTGAAGGCAATAAAAGAATGGGATGACAGAGAATGAGGTGGCTGGATGGAGTCACTGAAGCAGTAGGCATGAGCTTAAATGATCTCCAGAAGATGGTACAGGGCAGAAAGCTCTGGAGGAATGTTGTCCATGGGATCGCGATGGGTCAGACATGACTTAGCAACTAACAACAACAAAGATGAATGAGCAGTTAGGTATATAAAGAACATTTAAAAGCAAATCCTTTCAAAAAATCCAATTCAATATTTCTCAAGTCCACTAAGTATCTTTGAACATATCTGTTTCTCAGACTATACAATTTTACATACTGTCTACTACTTCTTGCAACATCCTCCTTTAGATCACAGCTCTTGATCTTCTGGTAGGCTTCAACTTTTCACACTGTATATCCTACAGCTTAATTGCTTTTTTAAAAAACATAAAAGCTTGATTTGATCAGTCTGTTGTGAATCTCCAGGTGAAACTCAAAAAATTGGAATATCATGCAAAAGTTCATTTATTTCAGTAATGCAACTTAAAAGGTGAACCTAATAAATGAGATAGACTCATTACATGCAAAGCAAGATAATTCAAGCTGTGATGTGTCGTAATTGAGATGATTATGGCTTACAGCTCACGAAAACCCCAAATCCATAATCTTGGAAAATTAGAATATCGTGAAAAGGTTCAATATTCTAGGCTCAAAGTGTTCCACTCTAATCAGCTAATAAAGCCATAACACCTACAAAGGGTTTAAATGGTCTCTCAGTCTGCTTCAGTAGGAATTTCAATCATGGGAAAGACTGCTGACCTGACAGTTGCTCAGAAAACCATCATTGACACCCTCCATAAGGAGGGAAAGCCTCAAAAGGTAATTGCAAAAGAAGTTAGATGTTCCCAAAGTGCTGTATCAAAGCATATTAAGAGAAGGTTATGTGGAATGGAAAAGTATGGAAGAGAAAGGTGCACAAGCAGCAGGGATGGCCGCAGCCTGGAAAGGATTGTCAGGAAAAGGCCATTCAAAAGTGTTGGGGACTTTCACAAGGACTGAGGCTGGAGTCAGTGCATCAAGAGCCACTACACACAGACAGATCCTGGACATGGGCTTCAAATGTCGTATTCCTCTTGTCAAGCCTCTCTTGAGCAATAAACATCAGAAGCGTCTTACCTGGACTAAAGAAAAACAGAACTGGTGTGTTGCTCAGTGGTCCAAAGTCCTCTTTTCTGATGAGAGCAACTTTTGCATCTCATTTGGAAACCAAGGACCCAGAGTCTGGAGGAAGAATGGAGAGGCACACACTGCAAGATGCTTGAAGTCTAGTGTGAAGTTTCCACAGTCTGTGTTGATTTGGGGAGCCATGTCATATGTTGGTTCACTGTGCTTCATTAAGTCCAGGGTCAGCTATCTACCAGGAGATTTTGGAGCACTTCATGCTTCCTTCCACAGATGAGTGTTATGGGAATGCTGACTTCATTTTCCAGCAGGACTTGGCACTTGCCCACACTGCCAAAAGCACCAAAACCTAGTTCAATGACTGTGGGATTATTGTGCTTGATTGGCCAGCAAACTCTCCTGACCTGAACCCCAAAGAGAATCTATGGGGAATTGCCAAGAGAAAGATGAGAGACATGAGACTGAACAATACAGAAGAGCTGAAGGCCACTATTGAAGCATCCTGGTCTTCCATAACACTTCAGCAGTACCACAGGCTGATAGCTTCCATGCCATGCCGCATTGAGGCAGTTATTGCTGCAAAAGGGGCCCAAACCAAATACTGAGTACATATGCTTGCTGTATGCATGCTTATACTTTTTAGAGGTCCGATATTGTTCTGTGTACAATCCTTGTTTTATTGATTACATGTTTTCTGAGATTGTGGATTTGGGGTTTTCATGTGCTGTAAGCCATAATCATCTCAATTATGACAAATCACAGCTTGAACTATCTTGCTTTGCATGTAATGAGTCTATCTCACATATTAGTTTCACCTTTTAAGTTGCATTACTGTAATAAATGAACTTTTGCACAATATTTTAATTTTTTGAGTTTCACCTGTAAATCTGCTTTCTTTGCCCTGGTGCCCTCAACATTAGCATAATTGGCCTAACAATTTCAGGATACACAAGAACTGAAATAATATTTCTAATAGACATGTTAGGAAAGTTAATATAGATACCAGCATTTATGCTTTTAAAAAAGCAATTAAGTCATCCTGGGATATCAGCTAATGATTGTCTTAGTGTTTCTTCTATTGATTTATAAATCTGAGGACTATAAAAGCAATTGGAAATTTAGAAGCTATTGCACTGACATACTTCTTGTAAAGTGAAAGAAGACCTTTGGTCCTGAAAATTACTCTGTTCCTATAGCTTGCTTGATTATTTGCTTAACATTATTTATTTATGGTATTAAATGTATAGGCTTCTGAATTCCATTACAACTTTGGCAGGGTGCAATTAAAAAAAAAGTTCAAAATAATGCAATACAAACAATGCAAAAATCTAATGTCTAGGGAAAAAAATCACATTCTAATAATCCAAGCATCTCCCAAACAACTGACAATTCTTACTAGCTCAAGGTCTGGGCAAGAGTCAAGTCTTAAGGGCTTATTAAATAAAATGAGTGTAGGGGATAAGTAAATGGTAGGGTGGATATCATTTCAGAAACTACTCCTCTCTTTCTTGGGCCCATCACTCTTTCTTAATTAATGGGACCAAACATTCTGATTTTATTGGATTGTTTGGAACAAGTAGGAACTAGGAACAAAAATGCTTGCTCAGATAACCAGCTTCAGTACTATGAAGGGCTTCATTATTTTCTCACTTGAATAAAAATGGTTAGTTCCAATAATAACCCAGCAAAATATTTTTGACTCAACCTTGGTAAGTAAAATTACTTTTCATAAAGATACAAATCAAGTTTAAAATAATTTCTTCAGTTTAATTCATAGACCTTAATTAAAATAAGTTTGCATCTCAAAGATCGTGCCCACCTTTGTTTAGTAACTTTCCAGTTTTCAGGTACTGTACCTTAGTTTATATTCTACTGCATTTATTCTCTGCATCAGAGAAAAAAAATAACTTTCACAGCATCTATTCTGCAAATTATAGACATGCATTTTTTCAGGCACAAGATCATATTTTATAATGAACGAACCTGTTAAAAATTCTACAAAATGTTCCCAGGGTGAATTTCTCCTATGGTGCAATAAGGATGAGTAAACTAGCTTCATGCTTAATGCATCTGAATGTTTCATATTTTGTCAATATTAGCAAAAAAGGATCATTTTTTTGCTTATGCATTCTACAGTTCAAGAACTTTTGCAAATCGTTTACACCAGGATATGTTGCCAGTTTGATAATGATATTGCCAAATGGGAAATATATTAACTGTTAAGATTTGCAATGAGTGAACTGTAATTCATGCTAAAATAAGTATCACGTTTCTCCATTTCACTTGTTGCACTTGGGTAAGGGAAAGAGGATGACTTAACACATCCATCTTTCAATGATTAATAGGCCATATATATATTCTCCATTTATTTGTGCTAGAGATCTCTTGCTTTTTGTATATTTTTGCACTCTGATCCAGTCTTTTTCCCCCACACATAGAATAATTAGCTTATTCAAGGGAATGGGATAAGGAAAAAATAAAAGCTCGAGAAAGCAGAAACGCAACTCTTTTTTTATAGAAAGTATGTATTATCATCCAACTCATACTACAGAGGATGCTATTTCTTCTGTTGTCTGATCTGAGCTTGGTGCATTAGAGGAAAAAAAACATTCATGTGTAAATCTGTTTGTCAACTTCAGTTCAGTAATTAGTACAATCATTCCTCAGCATCTAAGAGACAAACTGGGCCTTTTAGACTTTAATGCTTCTTTGTGCAACTGGACTTTGGATTTTCTTATTGATAGGTCCCAGTATGTGCGAGTTGGGACTAATATTTCTAACACCATTTTCTTGAGCACAGCTTCTCCTCAGGATGTGTCCTACAACCACTGTTGTTCATCCTGTTGACTCATGACTGTTGTGTTAGATTTACCACCCAACCAAATTGTAAAGTATGCAGATATACAAGAGTATTGGTCTTATTCAAGATGACAATGAGGGTGCTTACCACAAGGAAGTAGAGGGTTTGATGTATAATAAAAACAGTCTCATTTTAAATGTAAGAAAAACTAAAAAGATCATTGTCCATTTCAGAAAAGGCAGGCGTAGCCACATACCTGTGATTTACCTAGGGAAGTGGTTAGCAGCATCAAGTTTCTAGGTGTACAACTAATGATTAGACTGGCTTGATTGCTCAATGGTGAGACATTGGTGAAGGAGGTACAGCAGTGCCTACATTTTCTGCATCACATGAGAAAAGTTCATCTTCCTTCCCCTGTCCTTACCACTTTCTTACCACAAAAGTGTCCTTACCACTTTTTTTTTAATTAAAAGCATCCTGTCATATGGTCTGGTTTGGAAGCATTACTGCTTCAGACAGGAAGGTGTTGCAGAGAGTGGTGAGGATGGCAGAAAAGAATATTGGTAGTTGACTCCAGGACATAGCATATAAGTGCTGATTGAGCAAGGTCCACAAGATTGTCTGGGACACTATACAACCTCTTTGCAACCTATTTTCCTTGTTACCTTCTGGGAGGCAGTTTCGTGGTATTTTAATAATAGGGGCCAACGTGCTCACAGTAAAAAAGGACAATAGAGGTTATCTTATCTTATGTGCATACAGCTAGTCCTTGACTTATAAAAGTTCATTTAGTGACCATTCAGTGATGAAGCTGTAAAAAGTGGCTTATGACCATTTTTCACACTTACAACTGTTGCAGATCAAAATTCAGATGCCTGGCAACTGGTTCATATTTATGATGATTGCAATGTCTGGATGTCATGTAATCAGCTTTTGCAAGCTTCTGACAAGCAAAGTCAACAGGGAAGCCAGATTTACTTAACAACCATATTACTAACTTTACAACTGCAGTTATTCACTTAATAACTATGGCAAGAAAGGTCATGCAATGGGACAAAGCTTACTTAACAAAAGTTTTGCTTAGAACATAAATTTTGGGCTCAACTGTGATCATAACTCAAGGGCTTCCTGTATATGCAGCAAATGGAAGATAAAAGCCTGTGGACCTAGTGATGGTAGAAGAAGATGGGCCTGTGACTCCTAAGCTGGGAGAGTGGCTCCAACAGGAAGAACATTAGAGCCTCTATACAAAAAAGTACTGTTCTGGGAATAGCTAAGATCCTATGCAAAACTAAAACTCCCAGGCTTCTATTACAGAACCAGAGATGGAGCAAAACACAGACTACCTCTAGGGAAAATGATTATTTTTTTTTATATGAGGTAGGAAGTTAGGCAGAATGAAAATGACCTCCATATATTATAATAATCTGGTCAATTCTTTTTGTATTTTTTTGTACTGAGTTATAAAGTAATGTAAAATACAAAGTACAAAGTAAATAGGAAAGCAGTGGGGAGGAAAAGGGGAAGGAGACCTTGAGGAAAGATAAGAAAAGAAAAAGAAGCATTGACTTCCAACTCTTTTACAGTAAAATAAGGCATTAACATCAAATCACAACTTTTTGCTTTTTCATAATAGTATTTCTATAAAGATCTATCAGTCTAATCAACAAAACCCAAGGTCAGAGTTTCATTCTTCTCCACATCAAGCATGAAGTTCAGAAGCAGTCTCCATGTGGAAACAAAAGCACTTATGTTCTTTTCTTTTATCAAAGTGGTCAATTTTGTCATTTCAGCCAACTCCATCAACTTCTGCAGCTATTCATCCATAGCAGGAATGAAAGTGTCCTTCCAAGTTTTGGGCATACAACAGTCTTGCTGCTGTCAACATATACAGTAACAAAGTTCCAATTTTTTTTCTCTAGTTCTAAACCAGGAAAAGTTCTGGTTTCATTTTTATCTCAATTTTCAAGATTTTTTGTATTAAAATATGAATTATACTCCAAAATGTTTTTCACTTTGTCACATGTACACCATAGATGATAAAAGGTCCTCTCTTTATTTTTACACTTCCAACATTCATTTAACATACCTTTATACATCTGGTGTTAAATATCAACAATACATCATCTTATAAAAATTTGCTTTTCAGTTATAATTTAATATGAATTTTAAACCCTTTGTCCACATATACTCCCATTGTTCAAGCATCTTATTGTATCCAAAGTTCCTTTCCCACTGAATCATACTATGTTTTACATGTTCGGTTGAACTTCCTGGCATTTTTGGCAAATAAAAAATTGCCACTTGGATGAGTTAGCCAAGGCTTTTATATCTGTATCTCTTAATACAATACCGGGGATAACAACATACTTGGCACTGCAGAATTGTGTGCTCAGGGACTCACAAAATGAACTTATTACTTCAAGAATAGTTGATATCTTATAAGGTTTAAGAAATATGGTGCATTTAAAAGAATCATTCCATGGAACCCATGATTTAAAAGCCCCAATCAAGACAATTCATTTTATCCCAATAAAAATAACCCCAGGATTTAGGCTCACTCTCAACATCATTGAGTGAACCTGAATCTCTGTCCAAATTCATCATCTTATAACTATATCATATTAGATACCGATATGATATCTGTCTCAGTATGCATTGTATCTATTTTCCTGGCTGCTAATTTAAATATCAGAGGACACCACCAGTATTCTTTCTTACTATATTTTCTTTAAAGTAAAAGTGTGCATCATTGTTCAGAAGAAGCATTGCAGGATAAGGTTGTTCCAGTGCTATTTATTTCTTTATTAAGGCCCATTAATGCCCTAAGCATAGCCAAACAATGATGAATCCTGGTGGAAGTGAAACTTCAACTTCATGAGTTAGAAACAAATGTGATACCTAATGACAACTTCAAAACAAACTTCTAAATTTTATTCACTCAACATGACAAAGATATCTTTAAAAACTATTCCGATTAAAATTGAACGTAGCAGATAAAGACAATTTTAAAAAATAATTGCCTAAAATCAAGTGTGACAGTGAAATTAAGAGCATAGCAATTAGAGGGGCGAAAATCTCTGTGGCTTTCTCCTCTCCTTGATGTTGTAACACATGTATAGTTTGCTTGCTGGGAAAGCCAAGGCTAGTTACAAATAATGTGAAGAATTGTTGAATTGGGAAAGACTTTTAGGGATGAATCCTGTGATTCTAGCTTTCATCTGAAGATGGCTTTTGGTGCTTGGCCTCCTCTGTTGTGTAGGCTTTTCACTTGAGATGTTTTCAAAGAAAGAATTAGTAGCTTGTGCAAGGAAATCAAAATTCAACTTTAATTGTTGAAGATGATGAGTTAGTCTTCAGTTCAAGTAGCAGAAACACCTAGAAGACCATCAGAGAAGAAGAAAAATAAGTGAAGCAACAGAATAGTTTTGAATTGGTGCTTCGCTCACAGAATCTTCAAATTAAAAAGAATCCTTTGAAGCTTTGCACTGTGCTGATTTATAAGAAACTAGAGGTGGGATAGTGACATGCAATGTTAGGGTCATTTCATGTTTGTTGTTATTAAAATGTTCTATTCATCACTGTGTGGACTTTGATTTAAAGACTAACTTTTCTACAGCATTTCCACCAAGAGTTTGTGTGTAAGCATCACTAGAAAGTGAATTTGTGGGCAGAAAGTTTTCTAAAGTGAAGTTCTCTAACAGAGCTCTTCCTGAAGAAAAACAACATTGATTCTGTTAACAGAAAATGATTTTATTTGAAATATGTTGAGATTTGTATGTATATGAATGTTTTTTGTAAGAATACATCTTTTAGCTAAGCATAGCCCAAGGCATTTATCAATTTCCATTTTCTTGCACTTCTCTAACCATCTAACTCTCTTTTATTTGCTCTCCCATGGCCAATTTTTCATTCATTCAAAACAGAAAAATATTACGAGCTGTACCCTAAGTTAAATAATACAAGATGGAAAACAGTGGGGAAAAATGAGGCTTGAGTGGTTGCTAATTCAATAAGTCAAGATGGGTTTTCCTTCCTTTTCCCACTCCCTTTCCCATTGTGCTATCTCTTACCAATTCTGAGTCAGTTATTTTTCCCCATTTGAGTTTCTTGATCATTTTATAAATTATAATTGCTATGTTCAGCATTTTTTTAAATTTTTCTTCACCTTAACAATATGAAATACATTCTCATCTACAAATGGATTAATTATTTCAAATATTCTTTCTCTGTTTTTCACTCTAAATCCCTGTAGAGTAGTTTATAAATTACCAAAATGACACAGACACTCTTCCTCAGGTCTTTTGAAATATTTTGATATCTAAGTGGCATAACACAAAAGGAAAAGAAACAAGAAAGGAAATCCCTGCTCCAGCCTTTAAAGTTATGGCTCTTACCTAACAAGAAGACTAACTGTTGAGGTAATTCCCCATTAGGAGAATGAGTGCACACAGAGAGACGTAGTGAGAGTGGTGAGGAATAACACATGACCAGCACACAGATATCTGAACAGTAAAATATGGGTTTTACTTCCAGTAAATGGTTAATCAAAGTCCAATAAACAGTCCAAGTCATACACAGTTATAGCAGTCAGTTTTCAGTCCAGGAATAATCCAATAATAAAGTCCAGTATCAAAAAAAGTTCAGTAAATAGACTCATATCAAATCCAAGAAGAACTATGATCAGCTACAGTCAATAGGGAAAAAAATTCAGGAACCAAAAACAGCGAACATCAGAACATCGACCAACTAGCAACTATCAACAACAGGACATACAAACCAGATTTCTGCCTCCATCTTATGGCCATTTGAGGAACTACACTCAATTACAATTTTAGCATTTCTTAAAGAGACAGTATTAAAATGTCTATCCTGGTTTATATATTTCCAACCCAACTGTTTGGTGACTTACATTCCTAACAATAACAGAATATAGTACAATACTACATATATAGGGTGGGGGGAAGAATGGAAGTCCAGAAACATTTAAAATTAAATTTTAAAATATCATTTAAAAAGGGTCAGGATGAGGCCCGTCTGAAACTTAGAAGGTAGGAGATGGAATGGTGTTCAAAGGAACCATGACAGGGAAGAATAGATAAAAATTAGCAACATCATTCCTGAAAGCAAACTTTCAGGAAATAGAAAGTTAAATTAGTATTCATTCCAAGACACCTGTCAATGAAAATTTGCCTGAGGTCAAATTCAGTGCATATTATCAGGGGCATGGAAAGGAAAGCCAAAAGATTTATAAGGAATATGTCAACATTTTTCAAGTACTCAATGGGTGTGAAAGCCATTGGGGCAATAACCAGAATTTCCTTGAAGGAAGAATAGCAGTTTTGTTGTTGAATACTTATTAAAGTTAGAAGCACCTGAAAAAAAAGTCTGTTCAGCCATTTCAGAAACACAAGCAGGATTAAAACCTTTAGGAGGAACACCATTTTTAAACATTTCCCAGTGTGCAGAAAACACGGCAAGGTCACACCATGAGTCAAAACTGAAGATGTAGTTTACAACTGCCATCCAATAATGGGAGATATTTTTTCCACTTCCTTATAAAGAAGAATGGGGATGCATTAAATTACAGAATGCAAAGGAGAATTCATTTCATGTTTCCTAAGAAGTAGTTCTCAAAGCAATTACGGAGAAACTTAACCCAAAATATTTATATGTAAATCATTGCATTTCATTTCACCTTTAAAACTTTTGAAGAGTAAGACAGGAAAAGAAAAGAAAAACTATATCATCTTTCCATCTCAGGTGAATGTATCAAATTCATATTCAAAAATAGGAGGAAGTACTACACATCTGTCTGTGCAAAACACAGTGTCAGCATTGGAAGCCATATTCCATGCTGCCACATAGCCTGAGAAAGTGGGAGAGGTTGATTTCAATTGAGTAGTTTGAAGTAGACAAAATAAAATTCTTTTCTTAGTTCAAGGTTATTAAGTGTGGCGCAGCAAAGAAAAAGGATCTTACACTGGGACAGATCATAATTGGTCTACGTGATGTGGTGATGGGAGAAAAGGGGATGGATTGTACTTTGGGACATAGTGCGAAGTCCGGGAAACTTTTAGTTTCAAGATTCCACAGATGTGCCTGATGCCATTTTAATAAAGGTACTTTTGAGATTGTGCTTGTCTCGGAGTTACTGATTGGAATGGAGGTTTGCTGGAATGCTGACACATGGATTGTTAATCAAAGATACAAATAAATATTTGTATATGAGATTGGAAAGCAATACATTTTATTGAGCAATAGCACTTAAGACTTATATACCATTTCACAGTGCTTTACAGTCCTCTCTAAGCAAGTTTTATTGTATTTCATGTGTGAATGTCTGCATGTACTATATGTATGTTAAGGTAGGCTCCACTTTAGTTAAGGTAATGAAGTTCTACCTCTAAAATTCTGTCCGCATTTCAAATAGGAAGATAACCTGTATTTCTAAAGCCCAAGTCACACTGCAACAACGGATGCAAAGAGGATGTAAAATGGAGAGAAACACTTGCCATCCGTTGGTTAATGCGATGCATCCATTCTGTACTCACTGCGTGCATGATTCATACATTCTATCCCGCCAGCATCCGTCCACTGAGATTTCATCTGCTCAAAAAGTTTTGAGCTGCACAAAACTTTTTGAGCGGATGAACTTTCCGCCACGTCCGTTCTACATACGCGACACATACGGGGAACAAACGTTGTACGTCCATCGTCATCCGTTAAACGTCCGCTGTATCCACTCGGCATCCGCTGCACATCCGCACAACTCACATCCACTCCAGCAGAAAACGGAAAGAGGGAGGAAGCAAAACAGATGCGGAACGTCCACACAGCATTAGTAGCACGGACATAGAAAGGATGAAAGCGGATGTACCTCAGACATAAAGCATTAAAATGGAAAAAATGTTTGTATATGGGATGTATCTCGGATATTTAGGATGTCTGCAGGATGTCTAGAGGATGCAGAAGGATACCTAGCAGAAAACTGATATTTCCTATAAAAAGGGGGAGGAAATCACCTGGAACTCACTTTCAGTCCAGCAGCGTGGTGTGCAGACCTCTTCAGCCTTGTTCTTGCTCTTCAACATCATCCACTGATCTCCACCATGGATCAACGCACACTCCTTTTGGTAGCCGCCATCATTCAACACCAGAACCAAGCCCTCTTCAGACTGTTTCACCTTTTCTACGCAAAGAGAAGAAGGAAACGTCCAAGAACTGTCTGGGTCCAACGATGGAACAGGAGAAGAGCAGAGTTTGGACTGTATGACAAGCTGATGGTGGAGCTGAGGAATGAAGACACTCGTGCATTCCAGCACTCCATGAGGATGCCACCAGCCATGTTTGACCAAGTTGTGGAGCGTCTGAGACCCAGGTTGACCAAGGCAAACACCAACTTCCATCCCAGCCTGGACCCTGGGCTGAAGGTGGCACTGACTCTGCGCCACCTGGCCTCAGGGACCACATATAGAAACATGCAGTATGGTTGGAGGGTGCCACACAACACCATCAGCATTGTGGTGCAGGCCATCATTGAAGAATACGTGGAGGAGCTCCTCCTGTGTCCCACCACTGAAGAAGGCTGGAGGAAAGTTGCAGAATAGTGGTATCAGAGTAGAACTTCCCCCACACCGTTGGAGCCATAGATGGGAAGCACGAGGCCTGCAAAATTCCAGCCAACTCAGGGTCCACTTATCACAACTACAAGGGCTTCTTCAGCATCATCCTTTTTGCCATGGTTGATGCTGACTACAAGTTCATGTACATCAATGCTTCAGGCAACGGCTCATGTTCAGATGCCCAGGTATACAACGCCAGTCACCTCAAGGAGGGGCTGGAACGCAACCTCATCATGGGTTTCCCAGATCCACACCCCCTGCCCAATGACACACAAAATGTGCCCTACTTCATCATGGGGGATGACACCTTCTCCCTCAGAACCTACCTCATGAAGCCCTACATTTCGAGATGCCTCACCCGTGAAGAGAGAATCTTCAACTACAGGCTGTCCAGTGCAAAACGGGTGGTGGAGAATGCCTTTGGCATCCTGGCCAACAGGTTCCAGGTACTTCTCACCACCATGCAGCATCACCCAGAGACCGTGAGGAACATCGTGGAAGCTTGCTGCATCCTGCACAATCTCATGTGCACCCGCTACCCAGTGTTGCACAGCAGGCTTGTGGACCATCAACAAGGCAATGGGGACATGGAGCCTGGTGAATGGAGGCAAGGGCGACACTGTGGATGTACAAGGCCCCAACAGAGCTTCACGTGAAGGGAAGAAGCAGCGCAACCTCCTGAAACACTGGTGCAACTCCCCAGCTGGAACAGTGGAGTGGCAAGACAGGATGGTAGATGCTTAATGGATGCTTCCTTGAGCCTGTCTCATCACACTGATGAGATTGTGCCATGTATGTTGAGCGGGCCTACAATGAACAGGGCATTTAATAAAGAGTTGTGTTTATGTTGAAATGTGTTGATCAATGAATAAATTGTTATTCATAAAAAAGGACCACATGTATGGCAGCTGGGAGGGTGGACCATACAGTCCCACAATGTTTGCACTGGATGTTTATCCATCCCACAACTATCCTTGCCCATCCCAAAGCTATTATCCATCCCACAGCTATCCTTGCCCATCCCACATCTATTATCCATCCCACAGCTATAACTTTCTAAAAGTTTCCACCAAGACTTTATTAAGTAAAAGAAATGAACCAAGTGTGTGAAGCAAAGATAACCTTTATTAATAACAAACTGTAAAAGCAAAATCACCAAAGTAAAGTGTCTCAAGCAAAGATAAAATCAACAGGTAACAACTCAGTCCCTGGCATTGTTCTCAATCACTCTGAGGCATGCCCATGGTCTCAGGTGTAAGGGATCCAGGGACTGCGGAGGTGGCAGTGGCTGGAGTACTGGTCTGAAGCGCCATTGGGGTGCCTGGCCCCGAGAGGACAACAGGAGATGGTGTGTGCAGGAAGCTCTCAGAGAGCTGGCTCAGGCCCATGAGGTTGTCTCCTGGGATGTCAGGCACAGGACCGATGACAGATGTTCTGTTGAGGGGCTTGGCTGTGGGGTGGAGGAAGGAGGAGTTTAGTGGGGCTGTCTGGTCTGCAGCTGGGCAAGGTGAGGCGTCAGTGGCATCTGTGGCGTCGGTGGCATCTGTGGCTTCAGTGGCATCGGTGGCGTCGGTGGCATCGGTGGCATCGGTGGCATCGGTGGCATCGGTGGCATCTGTGGTAGGTGATGAACCTGGGCCGGAACTGGGAAGGGCTGCCTCTGTTGAGGGAAGTCCTGGTAGCTGTAGCCTTGGTAGGAGAGGGGCTATTTAAAGCCTTGGAAGGGCTGTGACATCGCCTGGGATGGAGGAGCAGACCTGGAGTGGGTGGGAGCAGGTTCAGCTGGGCCTGGAGGGTGGTGCAGAAGCCCAGTGATCCTCTCCTTCATCACCTGGTACTGGGGCTCGGGCATGTCCATGAGGGTCTGGGTCACATAGGTGATGAAGGGCTTGCAGTTTGAGGATGGAATCTCAAAGTGTACCAGCTGAGAGAGGAGATCTGTACTGTTCTTGATTGTGTCCCTGATCTCCAAGAGGACAGTGTGGCTCTGTCCTTCCGGTCTGCCTCTCTGCCTTCTTTCTGTGGAGGTGGAGCTGGGTGTGGGTGTGGGTTGGTCTCTCGTGGCTGCGGCCTCCTCTTGGTCCATCTGCGTCAGGGGATCCTCCACGTCCTCTGGCACAGGGTGTACAGCTGTTGGGGGGGTCTATCTCATGGGGCGCTCCGCAGATACCTGCCTGGACACACTGGCTGTTTCCTGGCTGGAAGAGGACTGGCTGTCTGTGGGCTGTCTGAGGGAGAGGGTTGACAGAGGGGCTGCTCCTCGGTAGCGGATCTCACCCTGCAGGAAGCTGCACTTGGCCATGACGTAGGTCTCCCGGTCTCTGAGCTTGACAGCGGCCTGACCGGATCTCTTCAGGTGCAGCTTGCCATCCCAGGTGTGCATATGTTTCCACCACCCCAGGAGGACATCAGAAGTGTAGCCCAGGCTCTCTGCCTTCTCTCTCTACGCCGCCTGCTTCTGCTTGGTGTCTCAATATAGCCTGTGGCCCTTCCTCCACAGGTACTTGTTCTCCCTCAGCCATTCGAGCACCTCCTCCACATGGTCCTCTGCAATGGAGTACTGTTTCCTCTCCCCCTTCTCCTTCTCCTTTGATTGCCTCTTCCTCCCTCTGGCAGGGCCTTCTGGACCCTCATCAGCAGGGCTTTAAGGGCCTTGGGGCTGGTCCACCACACCAGCAGCAGTAGCAGCAGTAGCAGTAGCAGCAGCAGTAGCACCAGAGACAGAAGCACCAGCACCAGCACCAGCAGCAGGAGAAGCACCAGCAGAAGCACCAGCAGAAGCACCACCAGCAGCAGAGTCAGCGCCAGGGGGTGGGATGGTGGTTCTGTCCTTCTTTCCAGGGCTGGCAGGATTAGGCACAGGCTTCCTCTTCTTCCCCATGGTCTCTGATGAAGATGTCTCTGGAAGCAGGTCTTTCCTTTGAATGCTGGCCGCATGCGAGCTGCTTCCTTTTATATCTGCGTGGCTGATTCAATGCATCCTCCCCGCATGCACAGTGAACGCTTTGCATCTGCTACGCATCCACTAGGCATCCGCTAGGCGTCCGTGATGCATCCGCGTCATCCGCTAGGCATCTGCTAGGCATCCGCTAGGTGTCCGTGATGTGTCCGCGTCATCCGCTACGCATCCGCTACGCATTCATTCCGTCCGCTACGCATCCGCTTTGCTTTTCTTCCCCAGAAGCCCTGCGGATGTGCCAGCTGCTTCCATCCGCTAGGCTTCCATTGAGCATCCGCTTAACATCCTCGCTACATCCTCTCCCCATCCATTCCTTTCCGTTGTTGTCCGCTCTGTTTATGCAAATTTTTGCCCCTTTTGAGAGCGGATAACAACGGATGGAAAATTTGCTCATCCGCTGTGTCCTTTTTACATACGTTTTGCATCCATCAGCCGATGTGACCTAGCCTTAATACACCTCAAAACTATAACATTAAAATATCTTCTTGTTTGCCATTAGATGATTGTTTTCATTCTTGACCATAACAAGACTATCGTTCACCCTGTTACATGTTTTGCTGTAAAGAAATCATAGAACCAACTGACAAAGATACTTATTTTGTATCCTGAAACTGACTGGAAATGGTTATATTCACTAGAAATACCCCAAAAATATAGAGAGACAAAGGTGCTATAACAGATGTCTGCATAATGGAGCCCTATTAATAGGAAAGAAAGGAGATTTGCATAAGATTTATTGGAAGTTTATACAGGTGAACACAGGCAACAGGTGTCTAGTGTTTCAAGTGTGAGCTGTATTTAAATGTCCTTTAAATGGTTCCCTGATAGACAATTGGGTAAGACTCCTAATTTTATTGTCTCATTCCACCAATGTGACACTTTTTTAAAAAAAGTAAATTGAGGCAGTCAGACTGACATTGGCAAAAAGCCAATGATTTAGTCCACAATCTGAGTTTTGCCAAGTTGGGTCAGAAGCATTTCTGCTATTTTTGTAGGCCCACTCCAACCCCAGGAAAAGAAGATTGGGGGCACTGGGATGCTGCTGAAGCAGCAGGGGAAGCATTTGCTCTCTTTGCTTTTCTTAAACAATAAAAAGCTCTGGGACAATGAAATAAATTGATTATATACTGTGTGCTACAAAATCGGAGTGATGCTACTTTATGGGATGCAACCAGTAATGCTACTTCAGATATTTCTTTTGGGATTCTTCCTGGGCATTTGCACACATGTGCCTGCAAGACACCATTCTTCATCTTGTGGGCAGCATCTATGGGGCAAAGTCCTGTATCATGTACCTTAGAGTTCCCCTGCAGTGCACAAACATATTTTTCTTCCTTGTTTTATTAGAGACATTTTAAGGACCAAAAATGGAGTCTCTTACACTTTTAGAAATAGATTGTTCCAAGCAGCAGCATCTTATGAAGCTGGAAAGTTCCTGGAGTTCAAGACCTCCTTCTCCATCGCATCTACTGAGAACAAAGTAGCTGGAAGAATGCATTTATATGCTGTCACATTAATGAATCACCTATTCATTGGAACATCTTGCAGTATAAATATCAAAAAGGACTTTCAAGATTCTTCTGGTGCAGAGTATTTTCTTTGATGGAGCAGGTGTCATTAATCTCAAGTGTTGCAGCAAGTGGTAATCACCTCCTGCTGCCCCATGTGCCTGCTGGCTGTGTGGGTGGATGCCTGCTGTCTTGTTTATCTATTTGGAAGATAGTCCCACAGAACAGAGCTTTTAAAATAATACCTCTCTTCTAGCTAGTTGTTTACTTTAAGGTAAATCTTATTGTTGCAAATTGCTTCTGGCATCTGCTCTAAATCAAACTGCCTGTCTTTCCAGTTCCCTCTTTCTTTCCTATAAACAGCCTATATCCAGCCCTGTCAGGATCATACTACTTTATTTCCCATGATAAAGAAGTGACCCATCCCAATATTATTTATACTGACAGTACTTGGGAAGTACTTTGTTCTTCTGACCCAACAGTTTTCCTTCCTTTAGCTTTCATCCCAGAGCAGCTGATGTGGTGTTCTTCATAAACTCTGGCTGCAACTAGCATTATGTCACATCATTTCAATCTCCACCTTTGAAATATTAAGCCTAACTTTGCCTCATGGATGTCACATAATTGATTAAATGAGAGAAATGAGGGCTGTACATTGCAGAGCCAGAACTGCTGAACATTTTAAAGACCTTTGGGGTTGGAAGCAGTTTAGTGTAATTTAAGTTTAAGGGAATTTAGATATGTAGTAAGAAAATTAGAAACTTAATTCTATGGGATTTTGATGCAAAGATTTGCTTTCTAGTGAAGACTAGTTTTGGAGAAAGGTAGAAAAAAAAGAAGAGGATGATCAACAGCAAAGTGAACGGACTTTATTCATTACAGTGGCAATGAATGTTGTTGGAAGAGCTGAAGAATTGGGTTAGGGATAGATTATCATAGAGAAAATCTATATGCATTGCCAATAATGACTTAATGGCATATAATAAATCAATCCTCTATAGAGATGAGGAAAGAGGGAGGTTGAAGAGTGAAATGGATACATTTCTTCAAGTTGTTGATTACTGAAATTAATACCACCCCTCCCAAAAATGAAAATGGGATCCTGTACTTTCCATAGGGATTCTAGGTGTTCGAAAAGCTATAAAATGGATACTGGGGCTACTCTATGTGCACATGACTGAAGGTTTTTCTACAATCTGTCTGCAAGATAATGCAAGAGTACCTTTTGCTTTGGCAATATGGTTTTACCTACCTGTAAAATTATACATATGTTCAAGGGGAATAAAAAGAAAAATCCAGTCTCATGGTATAGTAATGCTTCCATTTTATGATCAATGAGCATCTAATATGTGGCTGGGAGTTTAGCAGTATATGAGTTTAATATTATTATTGTTTGTTGCGGAATCTGCCATACATTTACACTGGATTTTATTCCACCTATTGGGACCTTCCCAAGGATCTGAGGTAGAAGTTATTGTTTGATGTTGATAAAAATCTTCAGAAGACATAAGCTCTTTCTTGTAAAGCTGCCTTTTACAATTGACTGGTGCTGATTTTGTCACTACTGATGGCATTCAAGAGATGTTTCATGTGTTTTGGGATTTCATCCAAGATTTTTTTTCAATTCTTTGTGTTCTAGTCTGGAATCCACCAGATGTGATGTAGTGTCACATCAATTATCCACAGTTTCTTCTGTTGAACCACAGTTAAATCTGTTATTTGCCAAGACTTTTAACCAAATTTTCTCACCAATTTTAATTACTGGCACTTGTTAATTTTTTAACGAGCTGTAATAAATAATTTTGGTGATCGTGTTATGTCATTGTTAATCAGTCTGTATAATCTTTTGCATGAGTTGATTATATTATTGTTGTTGTTGTTTTTATGGTTTGTTGCACAATCAGCCAGATATTTAGACTGGATTTAGAATTTTTATTCACTTATTGAGTCCTTACAAGAACCTGGGGTAAGCAGGTGATATTTAATGCTATTAAATGCATTGTCACAAGATGTAAGTTCCAAATGAAATTCCTCTTTGCAATTAACTAATGATTTTGTCAGTGCCAATGGTGTTCATGTGGTTTTCCAGATATTTTGGGATTGCAGTTAAGGCACCTAACATGATTGGTACTATTTTTGCTTTCATTTGCCATCACTAGAGATGTGGTAGCTCAGTGGTTATTGACACTGGATATGTCTCTGTTCTAGCAGTTCAAGTCCTAGCACTGTGTGTTAGGATGAGTTCCCATCACTCACCTTTGCATCTCTCTGTCCAATGGTTCAAAAGTATATTCTCTGCAGAGGTTAAATAAATAGGTTCCACTTCAATGGGTAGGGAGGGGGCCTTGGATACTGCTGCAGGAAAAGAGCAGCTCATCTTTCTTTCTGAAAAGAGGATGAGTTACAGCACCAGCTTTCCCTCTGTGATGTACCTTGGGAAGTGCAGGAGTGTTTCTACAACAGAGTTGGTAATTTGTCAGCCAAACTACTACTCTGCAATAGCATTGTAGTCTGCTGGCTAATGTAACAATGCCATACACTAATAATAAGTAAAAATTCTGCTTCTATTTGTAGTTCTTTGTATTTTATTATTTTCTACAATTTTTTCTTTTCTATTATCTCCAACTTCTTCCATGTTATATAATTACAGCTTTTAGACTATACTTTTACCACTGTTTGAAATAACAGGAGAGGTAATTCAATTAAACCTGTAAGTTTAATTGGCCTTTCCTCTCTTCTGTAGACTGATCTATCCATGCTATTATAAAATCCATTCTAGGAGATGACAAATTCCCATTGATAAGCATCATCCATAAAATCAATAAAAATTGCCATCCCCACATTGTATTCTTTGTCTCTAATGATAGCTCAACCTTTATTATATATCACTTTGTGCTGATGAAATGACTCTTTAAATATGAACAATTGAGATTTTCCCTGTCTATAGATTCCTTTCTCTATAGGACATAATCACTCCCATATTTTTTTAAAAACAAGATTAAGAAATACAAGATTAAGTTTTAAATACAAGATTAAGAAATTTAATAAATTGTTAAACAAATGTAATTAAATTAATAAATTTAACTATTAATAAATTATTTAATATTAAATAAATGCTATATTTAATTTTTAATATTTAATTTAATTAATTTTCAACACTAGTCATAAGAGAAAGCAAAAGATCAACTTCTAAGTATTTTTTCAACATTAACATTAAACAGAAGAGAGACCAACCCCCCCCCCACAATTTTTAAAACAGAAGGAAGAATTAATCAAAAGTAATATTTTATGCAAAAGTATTTTTGACAAATTAATATTAATATATTAATACATTGGATGTGAAGCAAAGAACAGTACTTTTAAAGACTTTCAACATGATTACACCTTGATTTTTTTTCCTTGCATACCAAGAGGCACAAGAATTTTTGTCTACTCAGTTCCTGTACTTGACTTTATTCTTTTGTCCATCAGTTAAAAACCATCATATTGTGATTTCCACATGGAAGCTAACTTTGAGCAAGAAATAGAAGGAAATAGGAACTCATACATTTTCATGTAGATTTCAGTTAAATTTAGAGGAGCTGCACCTTGGTCTTCTGCCCCAAAGTTGTGCCTATTTCAAAACTGATTAACCATCAGCACTATCTTTTCAGGTGCTTTTCTTCACCATTCCAAACTTAATGGACCTCTATAGCTTTGTATTGCAAATTAAAGATTGCCTTTTCCTTGGAGCATCTCATCCTGTGTAGCATCCCCCAAAGTAACTATTAAAAGCTCCATAATACTGATGTTAATGAAATAACCAAGAAAGGAAATCAATATCATTACAACATTCCATACAGCATACAAACAGCAAACTGATAGAAGACAATGATCTATTTTTCAAGATGCCCAAACAACAAACATATTGGGTCAAATATGTTTATTTATGGGGTTTTCTTCATAGACTTATGTTGATTGTTAAATGGGCAAGGAATGGAGGATGGGCTGGATAAAAAGAACTTGTCTTGGATTTGGCATCAGAAACCTATACAATGATAGTAAGATCAATAACAATTGCCACATGTTTCCAGAATTGTCCTAGAATACAGCTATGAAATATCATTGCTTTACTGACAAAGCTAACAAAAACCAATTTTACTGACTAAAAGCAAACTAGGAATTTGACTGATAAAATACTAGGATTTAAAATAGTGAGATAGATTATAGATTTTAGAACATGGTTTGGTAGAAAAAATAATGTAAGTGTAGCTAGCTTCCTTTCTTGAGAGGATTTATGTGCTGCCTCGAAAACACTCATAGTTGAAGATAACATGGCAGTCATTCTTCCCACCTCCATTATGCCATGAAATAATTTTGATTTGCATACATATCAGTGTCAATGACTATTTTTCACTGTCTAGTCAAGTTATACTATATCTTGATTCATTGACTTCCCTTAAAAATGTTTAATAAAGTCAGTCTTGGAGGCAAGATTTTCAGGCAGTTTTCTTGGCAACATTTTGGAAATTGTTTACTATTGCCTCCTTCCTAGGACTGAGAGAGGGTGCAGAGCACAAAGTCACCCAGCTAGCTTCATGACTAAGATAGGACTAGAAGTAATACATTGGTTTAAAAAAAATACTTTCCCACCCCATGGATACTCTATGTCTTCCTCAATCTTCAGTCTTCTTTCTCAGAGATGTATCTTAGTTATTCCTGGCACTGTTCTTTACTGGATAAAAGACTCTGATCTTCTTCCTGGGCTTTGTTGGAACCATTCTTCCAGCTTAGGAGTCACAGCCCTGAGAGCTCATACCAGCACCGGGACCACTTTGGCCTTTATTTTCCACGTCCCTTCTTGTTCTTCCTTCAGGCCCTGCTACATCTCTAATTATTCATGTTTGTTCCTGGTATTGCTGTCACTTGGAACACAACATCTATCCTCACGGCTATTTTCTTGTCCATGTCTACTACCACAATATCTTCTTGATTTGCTAATACCTGCTTGACCTTCTGGATATGAAACTCCCATAGGATTTTACCCCTTTTATTTTCCAAGACCTATGAAATTTCCCTTTGGGACTTGGGAGGATCTTTCCCATATATTGGGCAGATTTTCCTTTTTGAGTAACTGGATACTTGGTTGTGCTATATGCTATTCCTTCCTGCATTTTACACCCTGCCATTATGTGTTGGATTGTCTCTGAAGTCTTTTTGCATAGTCTGCACCAGTGCTGCTGATTCGGACTGGTTCTAGTGAACAAGTAGTTCCTACTATCAGCTGGCCCCACACACTCGCAACCACCTAATACTATCCTAGATTTCCATCTTTTTCACTTCAGTTGATTTGCGTGGCAGAGTGGATTTTGCGTGCCTCTGTTGTTTTACTTACCAATGCTGCCTTGTAGAGATTCAAATTGGTGTTTTTTCAATGCTGTGTGTGCTTACAGAACTGGTTGTTAAACTGGTTGCAGACCACCACTGGTCTGTACCTCAGACTATGAAATATGGAAGTATTATGGGGAAGCAGTATTATGCAACAAGCAAGAAAGAAGCAAATTGAGGAAAGTAAGCCCAGAGAAAAGAAAAAAAGATATATAGCTCATATAATTTACATGAGCATCATTCACTGTCTCTCTCCATACTTTTCTATACTTGAAAACCATCCTTGCTTCCATGATTGCCCTTCCATTGACTTTTATTCTTGAAATTTCTCACTTCTGTCTTTCTAAAGATGTCATCAACTCCACCTCTTTCTTAATATTCCCTTAATTTCCTGTCATAAAATGTGTTCCAGGTTCAATTCTTCAGCTTGGCTGTAGTTGTATTTAGTTGCTGTTTTAATCTGATTTCCAGTCTTAAATATAAGCCCTTTTCATAGTCTTAAGGAGGGCCACTCATATATGAAGAAAAGACCTTCTCCTTTATCATCTAAGAAATATAGTTGCAAAGAACAATCAAAGATCACTGTAGGATATTTGTGAGTGCAGGGGGCAATGTAGGAGCCTATGATTACAATGTTCACCTAACAAAGGCAGGTTAAAACACACTTTCCTATAACTCAATAGCAATAGCTTAATTAAATATGACTAAATAAATGCCATCATCATCAAAATCAGCCTAAGTTACTTATACTACTTAATGGAAAAGGAAATGGTGAGCTATGTGTTCTCCATAATATGGCTTACTGTTCATCTAAATTAATAGTAATTGATAAAATCATTATTGGTCAATTGCAAAACATAGCTTTACTTGGAAGAGTTACATCTTGTGCTGACATCTTAACACCATCAAACAACAATGTCTGTCTAGCCCAGGTCCTTGGGAAGGATTCAATGGGTGGGTAAAAATGCAAAAATACAATCTAAACATCTGCTGAAGAACATAATAACGGAAAATATTACATAATGGCAAGTACACAAAAATAACTGGCAGGCAAAGTAGATAACAATGAAGGTTGGCAAAGACTAGAGTGGAGAGTTGAAAAAAAAAAACAGACATGGGACCAAGCCTTAAGAAAAAAATGCATATAAAGCCAGAATTGAGAAGTCAGCAATAGATAGCTGCCTCTGCAAAGAAACTGAAGAAACAATGAACCACCTACTTAGTTGTTGCAAGAAGGTAGCTCCGACTACAATGACATGATAAAGCATCAACAATGGTACATTGGAAGATCTGCGAGAAATATCACATGCCTACAAGAAAGAACTGGTGGGACAACATAGACAAATAATAAAAATGAAGATTATTAAAGTGGATTGGGACAAACAGACAAGTGCATGCCACATAACATTTCAGACTTAAAAACTGTCAACAAGAAAGACAAACAAATCTGGATAGTGAACATAACAATACTTGAAGACAGCAGAACTGAAAAGAATGATCTAAAGAAAATCACAAAATACAAAGCCCTGCAAACGGAAGGACAATTATGGGCAAAGAAAGCAAAGCTAGTCCAATAGCAACATGTTCCTAGGGTGAAACTCGAAATCATGTAGAACACGATTTTAACACCATTGGCATTGACAAAATCATCATCAATTGCAAAAGGCAGTTTTTCTGGAACAGCAGATGCTCTGCAACAATACTTTTAATATGACTGAACTCATAAGATGGACAAAAATTCCAAATCCAATTCTAGTTGACAGTGCAAACAACCATAAAATAGTATCAGTTGATATAAGCTTTACTTTTCTAATTCTTGGCCTCATTTAAATCCATTGCTTGTGATGAAAGGAAATATAATTCTGGTGGTCCATCAGATCCATCAGAAATCCCAGCATATAGTGTTAGGATGCTAATATAATAATCCAATGCATTTATAAATCACATAGAAAATATAAAGATTTTTTTGAACTTGAAATATTCCTGTATTATTTGATTTTCCCACATTTATAACTTCTGGCTTGTCCTTCCCTCTCTGATTTGCCTTTTAATCCTGATCATTCTTTGAACTTGTTTTTTGGCTCCTATTTTGGCCCTATTTTTTAGTACTGTAGCTCTGGGAATGAGTTTTTCCTATCGGCTCTACAAGACATAGCTTCTCTCCTGGAAGAAAGTAATTTCATTGAACACAGTAAACTGTTCATTTAAATTCTGAAGTTCTCCTTGATATATGACTCCCAAACCATCTGAAATGTTTAGGGTAAGCTTGTTTTAAAATGGGTGAGGAAATGAACTCAGAATTCATTTAGGAATAAGGAATCAATTTATAAAATTCTGTTGATAAGTGAGTAGGATACCATGCAACAACTGGACTTTTTCTACCTTAAGCCCCTGTCACACTGCACCAACGGATGGAAAGAGGATGTAAAACGGAGAAAAACACTTGCCATCCGTTGGTTAACGCGATGCTTCCGTTCTGTACTCACTGCCTCCGTTTTGCTTCCTCTCTATCTGTCCAGCATCCGTCTATTGACATTTCATCCGCTCAGAAGGTTTTGAGCTGCTCAAAACTTTTGAGCGGAAAATGTATCCAATGCATCCGTTCTGCATCCTCTAGGCATACAGGGGACATCCGTTCTGCATCCATTATGCATCTGCTATATCCTCTAGGCATCCACTGCACATCCGCACAACTCAAATCCGTTCCAGCGGTAAACGGACGCAGGGAGGAAGCGGAATGGACATGCAGCGTTAGTAGCATGGACGGAGAAAGGATGAAAGCGGATGCAAATCTCATCTGCATCATCCGCTACGCATCCGCTCTGCATCCTCTACGCATCCTCTATGCATCCTCTACGCATCCGCTTTCCATCCGCTCTGCGTCCTCCCCCCGTCCGTTCCTTTCCGTGTTATCTGCTCTGCTTATGCAAATTTTTGCCCCTTTTGAGAGCGGATAACAACGGATGGAACATTTTTCTCGTCCGCTGTGTCCTTTTTACAAACGTTTTGCATCCGTTGGGCAGTGTGACAGGGCCTTTAGAGACATACATGTTTTGAAAACATTACTAAATAGTCCAATCTTAAATCATTATTAAAATATGAATTTTACTATTCAGAAATGAATTCAAATATGAACTTTGTTAAACATTTAAAATATGTATTGCCAATATAGTATAATATATATTAAAAATATCTACCCAAGTAATTTATCTTGATTAGGAGCATTACATTGCAATCCCATGATAAATTCAATTTTGGAGGCTTGCATTTCCAGGTTTTATGAAGTAAAATTGCAATGCATTCAAGCAATTGTGATTAATAAAACTCAGCTTACTGTATTAACCAGACCTTAGTCACAAGCAGATGTAGGTCTGCAATCTTTTAATGTAAATCAGAAATATTTTGTAGGAAGAGATCTGCATTAGTGGTAGTAAAACATCAGCGATCTGTTTGCATCAAATGTTATGCCTAGTTATAACATTATAACATTGTTAGTTGGAAAAGATTCCTGGTTTTGTGGAATGTTTTATAATTAAATCTCCACCTTGGAAATTAGCATAATTCAAAGACAGATGATAATACCAAATATACTTTGAATACTGGCACAATGTAGACTATTCATTTGAAGTAAGCTTTTGAGCTGAGTCATCCAATCATTTAATTGATTTGATGTGTCAGACTGATGGTAAATTGAATGGGATACGTGATGGACATTTGTGTGTGTAGACTCATACACTTTGATCAAACTGATACTTTTAACTAAATCAGGATGATGATTCAAACTGATGTTTTGATTAACTCTGACAATCACAATTTGTAATCAAGTCCTGGCCAATTCATATAACTGCCACCAAATTATCTAGAGCTCTGTAAGGAGAAACATTTCTGTATCAGAGTTGCCTGATCATTTTAATTAGTCTTTGTGGATTGTAGATGAAGAAGATTGACTCAGGAACTGAAGCAAGCTTGTGAGAGTGGTTCTCAGAATCTAACTCACTCAGCTTTGCAAGGATCCATTCCCTGTTTCTCAAAGCTAAAGGTTTGGAACATTGACTTTTTAAGGAAGGGAGTATTTAGTGCTCATTGTACAAACCCAGAATAACTTCAATTGCCACAAAATCGATAACAATCATAACCACTGCAAACAGTAATCTCATAAAAATGTGTTGTTTCCTCAGATAATTGCCAGTGAAAGAACAATTCCATCAGCTGAAAATAGAAAACGCTTTTCAATAGTAAAAGCAGGTGCAAATGACCATAAGTGTAGCTATTGAGGTTCTCTGGAAAATTAGTTTTAGCAATGACTTGAGAAAAGTAGGTTGGAGAAAAGAAAAGTTGCCAAGGGTTGGAGGTCAAAATAGGCAGGATGTGGTTGCGATATAATGATCAAAGTCCTGTCCCTTTTTACATGCATTGACCTGACACAAATATATAAAGAAGCAGGGTTTCAATTCAATACCACACCATCATTGTGACTTGAAACTCTCCTTTTCTGCAGAAACTGGTCAGTGAGTTCATTTCCATCATCAGTGAATTTTAATCTTTTTTCTGATACATAACTAGGAACTCTCTGTTTTCTTTTCTTCCCTATCCAGTCACCTCTTCCTTCTTTTTCAGTGCTGATTCTTACTCCTGATTTTTCTTCTTTTCTGCCGGAGAAGGGAAGAAAATGTGTGTCTGCCTCTTTATATGTGTGATTTATATGTGTGATAATAATGGGTATATGTAAAGGAAAGTTCATTGTTATAAATGGGATGCCTTATTGTATAAACAATTAATTTTAATCTGTATTTAGTAATTCAATTAATATTAATCCATTGTTTGTTTTTGCCCTAGTCCTGCTTTCTCAATGATTGGGAAAAGAATGCATCTTCTAGAACATATATGAATACACAGAGAGAGACACATAGACAAGTCACAGACACAGACAGAGAGAGACACACACATACACACACACACATATTCATAGACCCATACACATGTACAAGTATGTGATAAATACATGTTTTCATTTGGTAGTCAGTAAAGGTGAACTAGACAGCTGCATTTGGTAGAACTCTTATTTTTGAGTGTACACATGCACATACATTTCCTATGGGATGACTATGGAGGACATTTTAAAAATTCTGGGTCATATTCCTTATATAAAGTAATACACAGTCACAAATTTAACCTGCAGCAAAACAGTGATTTAATTCTTAGTCAGCCAGGGATTATGATATCCAGATACTCCAGTATTTCCCCTCTTAATAGTCAATCAGCAATCCAGTTAGCCATGTTTAATTTTAATACTTTGACTTCTTAATTCTTTCTTCAAAAGTTATCCCTGCACATTTATACAAGTCTGAATAAGAGGCAGATAATAGACTATCATTTCTAACAGCCTACTTCTGAAAAACATGTGAACATTTCTCTTGTGAATGAAATCAAGTAGAATGTTTGCTATTTAAAAATGTGTCTATTCAGTTTCATAAGATCATGGATACAAGGGAAACTGAGAAAATTGAGGGCAATTAGGAAAATCAACAAGAAGGCTTATTGCCAAAACAGGACTTTTATTCTTCTTAGCTTTGTAAACATATTACATTATCAGTCCTGGATCATGACTCAGGCTATTCTTGACAATGTATGAAGGAAGGCCATTCTCCAGCTGTGCACATTCATAAGATCCCATATCTTTTATCTGGAAAGTCATGTGCAGAGAGAATGAATTTGGTGTAATGATTAAAACACCAGGCTAGAAACTGAGACACTCTGAGTTTTAGTGCCAACTTAGTCCCGAAGCCAGCTGGGTGACCTTGAGTCAGCCACTTTCATTCTGCCTGAGGCAAAGGCAAACCCATTCTTAAAAGCACTGTCAAGAAAACTACAAGGGATAGTCGAGGGAGTTGCCAGCAGTAAAAACAACAACAATTGATTTTGTTCTGTCCTTGCTACACATTACTAAAGCCACCTATCCTCTAATAAAACAGACCATATGCGAAGATCTGGATAGCAATAGCACTTAGACTTATATACCACTTTATAGTACAGCCCTCTCTAAGCAGTTTACAGAGTCAGCATATTGCCCCCTATGAACCCATATTTGGGTGGTCATTTTATGCACCTTGGAACGGTGGAAGGCTGAGGTCAACCTTGACCCTGGTGAGATTCCATCTGCCAAATTGCAGGCAGCCGGTTATCAGCAGAAGTAGCCTGCAGCACTGTACTCTAACCACTCTGCCACCAAGGATGCTTATTAAAGAAACAGAATTGGTGAAACTGGGAAAAATAGAAACACATACAATAAGAATCCAAATATAAAATAAGTAGTGTTGAGTTGCTGGTGAGCATAACAATTAACAAATATAAATACCTGTAAATCTAAATCTCTCAAATGATGCTGTGTGTATGGGATGTGGATTTTTGTCCTCATATGCCATGGATTAGGCTGGATTCTTCCTGATACTTCTGTTTCCTCTGAAAGGAAAGGAAATGGAGTCTGTCTTCCCAGGATGCACTTGTTTTGGAGTGAGTTTCCAAACAATACAGATTGCTATTTGGCCCTGGCCACTGGATTGGGCCAAAGAACAACAAGAGTATATACAGAGATTATATGATGGAGGCATGACAGAGCCTGTGAAACCACTGTGTACACACACATATTTGACAATCATAATTTTGGAGAAGAATTTTGCTTTGTCAGGAATTCTGGGAGTTTTAGTCCACAGGACAAACGAACCATTGTTGCCCATCCCTATTCTAACTGGAGGTTTTCAAATTGAGTTTTTCAGGTACTGACAATGACAGGACTAGATGACATAAAAATTCCTTTCCAATGAATATATTCTATGATACTATGAGCAGAGTATACTTTTTCATCCAGCTGCCATAAGAAAACAAAAAAAGCTGTATTTTCCACACAGCTAAAAAAAGGGGGGGAGGGCAATTGATCCCATTCTTCTTTGAAGCAGAAGGAAGACTAAATATGAAAACAGTAAAACATGTGCTTTGTGATATCCTGTTTATCAATGGAAATAGACCGCAGAGGACAATATAGATTTTTAGGTAGATTCAGCTCCAATTGCTTGTTTAATATTTATTAATTACAACCAAGTAAAAATGGTCTTTTTAAGATTTTCCACTAAATTGTGGAAATTGAGCTAATAATCTTGAAATTTAAGGAAAGTTGGAAGTCAGAGAGACTATTAGTGCTTGAAGAGATGAATTATACAATGAAATGCTGTCTACCTTGTACTAAATAAGGTCCAAAAT
Organism: Laticauda colubrina; assembly: GCA_015471245.1. NCBI lineage: Eukaryota > Metazoa > Chordata > Lepidosauria > Squamata > Elapidae > Laticauda > Laticauda colubrina. Next base: position 3,059,227 of record BLBF01000039.1, read on the forward strand.
CACCACAGTCCTGATATTAGAGTTTTTTGACATTTCCTTTTCCCTTTGAAAACAATTCTTATGTCACATTCTCTTTTATCAAAGATCTTGATAATGTGCAGGAAAAAATATGACAATTATACAGTAAGTTGGAATATTGTGGACAGAAGAATTGTGTTTGTACATTTTTCTGCTTGTACATGTTTAAAATGTGATAGTTTGGAAAGTAATTTCTAAATTGTAATTTAATTATTAGTAATCATTTTATTTTGCAAAATAAAATTTCAGAAGATGCTGATGTTTGCCATGGATACTTCTAAATTGTTGCAATTACTGTGGTTATATAACCGAACCTTTCTGGAAAGCACATTATTTCTGTTTAATAGAAAACAATTTGACATAACAAGACATTGGATGAAACCTATATGTGTATCAATGATGTAACAGTCATAGTTTTTGAAAAGCAAAGAGAATAAAAGGATAATTTCAATCAAAAGATGATTTTTCCCCTCTGCTAAAATAAAATAAAATATATTTGAAATTTGAAAGTTGTATCTGTTTCTAATAAAATGAATCTAAACAATTTATAATCATTATTAAGAAGAAAAATGGTCTATAATTTTTCATGGAGCTTAATTCCTCTCCCTCTTTAGGTATTAAAGAAATGTAGGATTCTTTCCATGAATTTATTCCTTGTAGAATAGAAGTTATTAATAATTTCATTGGAAGAAGTAGTTGGTCTTCAAACATTTTATAAAATCCACTTAATAAACCATGAGGTCAATTGTATAGATTCAACAGAAATATTTTCTTTGCTGTTGTCCTACAGTAATATTTTTCTAGCGTTCTCCAATTGTTTCTACAGCGAAGCACTGGAATAGAAAGAATGGAGAGAAATTTTTCTTTATGTACACTGAAAGTATATATACCAAAGACAAATTCCTTGTGTGTCCAATCCCACTTGGCCAATAAAGAATTCTATTCTATTTTAAAATAGATCATTGTTATCTCTAAAATAAAAGAAGACTATTAGATCTCCTTTTTTGATGGAGTTGTGAATAATGTACAGAGGCCAAATAATTTTGGACAAATGTGGGCTTGTGTAATAATTGTGATCAATAAACAAATCTCTGTGTTTGATAAAGCTGTGAAATCATGTCTCTTGTATGAAAATACTTACAGGTTCTCTCTCATCTTAAAGAATTTCTGGAAATCTTTTACTTTTTTGAAACACTCTGCTTTTAAGCCACAAAGTTCAATTATAATAAGACACACAGCCACAGACACACACACCTCTTTATATCTCCCAAGTTTATAGTCCAAAAACACACAAAGTAAAAGAAAGTTACTGGAAGGGAAAAGGGAATAATGACAAACTGTCCAAACTTTACTTTGGGAGACACTTCTGAGAAGATGCGTCAAGGGTATGAGTCATTCTAAGGTGGCTTCCTATTCCAATTTCTCTCTACAACCACCTTACTATTTTTGAAAAGAATATATGATTGTCTAAGTGGGTAAGCAGATAATTATTTCCCAGTTTAGTAAATATCCAAATGTGCATTGTGATTGTTAAGAGAAAGAAGACACTCCTCAGCATTTTAATCTTATCCATAAACCTTTAAAAAAAAACCTGCAAGACAATTCAGAAGTGCTGCTTCCTTGAAAAAGATTGCAGCAGACAAGCAAGAAGTCCCTGTCTCAGCCAGGCTGATGCCGAGAAAGCAGCTCCATTTTGCTGTACATCAAAGAGACAGGAAGATCCATCTTGATTCTTGTCTGATATACTATATATAATAACCCTCCTTTCCTCAAGCAGTGTTACTCAATATTACTGCCTATGGAATTATGGGAGTTAAAGTCCACACCTTTCCAAAATGCTGAGGCTGAGAAACATTTTTCTATGTAATGAAAACAGTTGGAGAATCCACTCCATGTATGAAGAAAACTTTTTAAACACTTCTTACTTTTCCCAAGGAGACATGCTCTTTCTGCTGTTGGAGTGCAAATATGGAATGGGCAGCAGCAGCAACTATGCGGTGAGGAACAAAATGACAGACATAACATCAAGCATGAACTCCTTTGTACTGTAAACACATGCAAAAGGGGCAAGCCTTGATCATGGTGTCACAATGTCACCATTGTCAACTTGTCTATTTTTACATGCAATTTAATTGTAAACTTTCTGTACAGTAGTCATTGGTAGATGGGATCTTGCAATGGACAGACCTTATTTTGATGCTTTGGGGTTCAATATTCTTGCCCCAATATTTTTGTAGTGTGCACAAAATAAATGTGCATTGTGGAAGGACTCATCAAATCCTTCATAACTGGGGAAAAAAACCTTAGACTTGTGTCTTTAATTATGCTGAACAGACTTTCCAACTTGATATTCTGGCTGGGAATATGGAAGGAATTAAGTTGAAAAAGAGAAATTACATCAATCTGGGGAGAGTTTGATTGGGATGTTCAGATTGTGCAAGTTCACATTAACTTCAGAGCCAAAAGACTGCCTGTCCATCACCATATACGGTGTTACTAAATCAGTGTTACTCTGCTTTCCTTCAATTTAGGAGCAAGGATAACATGCCTGTGGCTATGTCCTCTCTTTCGGAGGTATTTCTTTTCTTGATTTCCTACCTGGACAAAATCCAGGAGCAACTTGTATTCTCTAAGCTGTCTGTACACTGGGATTCACAGTGGAGGGAAGGCCCTTGAGAAAGCTAGGTTTCTGAAGTTATACTGAAATATCAATCTGCAAGAGATTTCTTATTCAACTCCAGCTATAACATTCAGTGGTGCCTGGACATTTTTGTATATGTGCCCACACTCCTGACTGAAACAGTTTGCCCCAGATCCCCAGTTAGTTTGATATCTAAATGAACTGGGTTTTGTGCTCATCCTCCCCTTATTCCACATGGCACCTACATTAATTGTTCTCTCTTTCTTTATCTCTGATTTCCCATTTCTTTTTTTTTTAAATCTCCTGCCTCTGCTATTAATAGTTTTTCTACATCTTACCATGCAGCCAGTGTGGTAGCACTGTATTGACAGTAGGTATTTGTCTGAGCTCAGAACATCTGCAATGATGCTAATTCCAGATGTCCCAATTTGCCACAAACCTGCTTTATCTTGAGTATCAGGCAGAGTGGGGCCAGATAACACATCAATTAAAGATAGTTGCTGATATCACTATAAAATCATAACTAAAATAATAAATTCATAAGTTAAAAATACTTGAGACCAAAATTAAATTCACAGTAAAGATGACCCTATGTTTACTAAAGATAGTTGAGAAAATATCCACCTGTACAATTATTAGACCTACAGAAAGAGGTTTGTCCTAAGGTGACTTGTGGACCAACAACCCGAGACTGTCATGAAGATTTTTCATTTCTGATGTAGAAAAGGTCTTTTATACATTGTAATAGGAAAGACATATCATACTTTGAGTTGAGCTAATTTAATACAAAGCAAGGCAGTTCTAGATGGATTTCACAAGAGAAACATACAACGAAAATATTTTCCTTCTTATTTTGCATGACAGAAATTCTAATTTTCCTGCCATAATATGTAAGATTGAGAACTTTGTATGAGTGATAGCAGCCCATAAAAACAGGGAGAGAATATAACTTGTTTTGGAAGATTATTTCATTTCATTTTAGAGATTTATAACTTATCCAGGAAAGCAAAGCATATTGATTAAATGATAATACTATATTTTAAAATACTTCTATATCTCTTTTATATTCCTTTCTAAGGACTGTGGGGTTTTATATATTTTTTCATAGCCAATAGAAGCTTATTATAAAAATGTCAATCAATGAGTTTTTTCTTACCTTAACATTTTAAAATTGAATATTTATGGTAGAGCATAATATTTATGGTACAGCATCATATCTACAGTAACTATATATTGGAGACAGTAAATATTAATACATACATTAATAAGCTTTTTGTCCAAGATGCTTTTTCTTCTTGGGATTCAAATTTCACACGAGGTATTTCCATTTCTATATCTCAATTCTCTAATAAACCAAGGTTTCCGGTTCAATCACCATGAGTAGGTGCAAAAGTTCATTCCCACTGGCAGAAGATGCAAAAGATCTTTTTCAAGAATTGGACCACATCCCAGAATGGAGGTTGGCAGGAAGGGTTTGCAGTGGGTGGCTGAGTGAAAGGCAGCAATGTGGTATTCTGGCCAGCAGTGCTGTGGGAGAGCTGAAACAAGAGTTAGGTGTGGGTCCGGAGATTGCATATCTTAGCTAGTTTAAAAATGCTACTTCATAAAAAGCTATATATAACAGAGCTAAAATAGAATTAGAAAAATCGCAAAGGCATTGGCTTAATTTCTGTAAGGCTTTGTTGTCTAAATTATTTTGATCCTCTCTGTTTTGATGGCCATTTTTTTCATCACTGAATAAATTACTTTCACTCTTTCCCATCATGGAATTTTTTAAAAATAAATTTTATTTAAAAGTTTTACAAAAAATATAAAAACTAAAACATGAACTAATAAAAAGAAAAGGCAGAAAAGAAAAAAAGTCAAAAGTGCAGAAAAAAGAAGAAGAAAACAGAAAGAAAAACCTTTTATTTGCAGCAAATCTGAGGAAAATTACACAATTATCTCTTACTCTATGGTTACAAAAAAAAGCTCACGCTTTTCTATTATGTATATTTAAATCAAAAATAGCAAATCATAAACACTATTTTTACAAAAAAGCAATTAAAAAATATGCAAAAAAAGCCTATAAGGGGTTTCCAATCAACCACATATGTTGATATTGTTTTCTCATTAAGCAAAAAAGTACATCATTTGCAACATAATGAGACTTTCAAATAATAGATCAGAGTTGAAACTTAAGGAAGAAGACAAATTCAAAAGGAATTGTCTTAAGCTTTACTGTCCCATCTTTGTTTTTGCTTTTTCCAATCCAAATTGTACTTTATATTTTGTACTTTGAGCAATCTTGCCAAATCTGAACCAATTCTAGTCAAAATTATATATAGCCTTACCTAGATTTCTGTAAATTTATCAATGCAACTTGGGCCAACAGACTTAAAGGCAATGGTTGTTCTATTAATTCAGGAGAAAAAAAGATATCCACAATTGAATACTGTTAGGAATGATAGTCACCTAACAGTTGGGTTAGCAATATATAAACCAGGATAGTCATTTAATAATGTTGTATCTTTAAGAGAATGCTGTAATTGTGATTGGCTGAGGTTCCTCCAATGGCCATTAGATAGAGCCAGAAACCTGGTTTGTTCTCTTCTTGCATTTGCTTTTTGCCTTTTGCCTGAATGTCGTTCTGCTTGGATTGATGTGAGTCTTGCAAACTGTTAGCAAACTCGGTTTACTGAACTTTGTTTATGGTACTGGACTTCGTCTTTGGATTATCCCTGGACTGATTGTATTGAATACTACCTGCTTTAACTGTGTATGATTTGGACTGTTTGATGGACTTTGTTTATCCGTTTACTGGAAGTAAAGCCTACATTTTACCATTCAATGTATCTGTGTGTTGGTTGTGTGTTATTCAATGCCACTCTCACTACGTTTCCCTGAGTGCATTCATTCTCCTAACAGGGAATATATCAACACTGGTTATGGGCCCAGGCTCAGATAACTGAGAGTTAGTGTGAATACGCAGTACTGTATACAGACAGCTGTTTACTGTTTAATTGTGGGTTACTGTCCTGGTAAAGATGGTACAAGACCCGTCAACAAGTCTTTCACTGATAACCCAGTTGGATGGAACAAACTATGTTTCCTGGTCTATGAAGTACAGTCTACTTCTGCATAGGGAAAGGTTATGGGCTGCAGTTCAGAATCCACCGGATGTAAATGCTTGGGATCCAAATAATGAGGACAATGCCAAAAAGTTAGCTGACTTTAAACGGAACCCTTGTAGAATCATGGTATTCAAGTATGATAAATTCAGAATTTCCAAATAGCGAGGTAATCTTCTAGGTATTGCTCTAAGGGATTATTGTTGTTGTTGTTGTTGTTGTTGTTGTTGTTGTTATTATTATTATTATTATTATTATTATTATTATTATTATTATTAACTGACCATTTCCTTTTCCATGTTCTGCACTATCACTGTAAGAGATGATGATGCAGTAATTGCCATCTGATTGACAAATGCATACATAAACCAACAAAGCTTCTTCTACAAGCAGACTTTTGATTGCCCAGCATTCCACTATTACTTTCATTTTCTAGGCACAGTAAGCTCCTGGATTGTTATCATTCAGAATTGTTTTTCTACAGATTCACCTTGACAATGAACGGAGTTATTACTTATCAAAAGAGAGAACAACTCTGTCATAGATGGTGACCACTCTGTTGTTGTTTTTGGTTAAGTTTTATTGATTTTTAAGGACAAACAAAAACAAACAAAACATAAAAACATCAACTTTCTTGCATAAGTGTACAAACAATGTGTCGATTGGTTTACAAATTTTTTGTGCATCGATTTCATAGTCTCAATTACAGTTACATTGCATAATAACTCATATTATCAGAAATTGAATATCCTAGAATTATTATTAATCAATCATGTGACTATAATTTTGTTCATTCATACTTTGCGAGATAGCTATACTTAGTTTATTTTATAACAATTCATATAGTCCTTCCACATCTATCCTAAAAACATTTTATATATGTAATAATAATAATAATAAAAGAAATACATCTTTATATATTCATTATTTTCTATAATTCTATATATTCTGTTGCTATATTTTGTTATCTAGCCATTGATAGAAAAGGTCCCAAATGTTGTAAAATTGTTTATCCTCTTTGTTCCATTCGGAAATAAGTTGCGCGAGACGGGTTCCAACAACAACTCTTTTATTTTAACAAGTAAGGCAATGGTAACAGAACAACAGCCCAAGCCGTGGCAGCCTTGTTTATAGTGGCTTGCTCGTGGCTTGTGGCCAATGACAGTATTTTGAGTGTTCCCGCCGTCAGATGGGCCAATCGGATTGGTTCCCTAACAGCTAATCTGAGAACGGCCTTCTCGGCCAATCAGATTAAGGCACTTGGAGCCTACCAAGTTCCATACACAACACTCTTGTTCTCTAATTTCAAATGTCAATCTACTCATTTCAGCACATTCCAATATTTTCCTGATAATTTCCTCCTGCAATGGTATTTTCTCATTTTTCCAATTTTCCAAATGTATTAACAGCTGCTGTTAATACATTTACAATCAAATATTTTAAATTTTTGCTGTATGTATGAGGTAGTATTCCCAATAAAAATATCTCTGGTTTTAAATCTATATGCTTTTTAGTCATTTTTTCCAACCACGTGTGGATTTTAGTCCAATATTTTTTTGCATCCGCACAAGTCCACCACATATGGTAATATGAGCCAGGTATCTGATGACTTTTCAAACATCTTTCGGATTTATTCTTGAACATTCTTGCTATTCTTGTCGAGGGGAAATGCCACTTGTAAAACATCTTATAGAAATTTTCTTTGAATGCTATTGACATTGTCATTTTATAATTTTGTGACCACAATTTTTGCCATTTCTCTAGATCAATCCCATATCCAAAATTAAGCAATCATAGCTTCTTTAACTTGTTCTTCTTCTAGTTTAATTTCTAATAAATATCGATACAATTTTTTAATCACCTTTTCATCAGTACCTTTCAAAATCTTATCTAAATCAGTTAATTTATTTTAGAAACCTTCTTTTTTAAAGTCTTTTTCATACCTTGAATGTATTTGCGCATAAGAAAACCAATTCATCTTTATGCCATGTTCCTCTAGTTTTTGCATCGATTGAAGTTCACCCTTTTCATTCAAAATTTCCCCATATCTAACTGTTTGTTCCTTCTTATATGTTGTGGGATAAGAAAATGCTTCAATAGTCAATAACCAGACTGGAATTTTCAAATAACATTGTCTTTTAATCTTCTCCCAATTTAACCACAGAGACTCCCATATATGATGTCTTCTAAAATAACCCTGTATTTTAGTTCCCTTATACCATAAAAACGCATGCCACCCTAACAACAAATCATGTCCTTCTAATGTTAACAATATAGTATTTCTTAATGTTATCCATTCCTTAACCCGTGTCAGGTTTGTAGCTTGGTAATACAACTCCCAATTAGGCAGACCAAATCCTCGCTTTCTTACCTTGCCATATATATTTCAACACAATTTTGTTCAAATCTGCAAAGTAGTCCTTTCCAAGCCTAAATTGTATTGTTTGAAACAAACATAGAATTCTGGGTAAAATATTCATTTTGATTGTTGAAATTCTCCCTATTAGTGACAATTGTAGGTTCTCCCATTTCGTCAAATCTAGTGCTATCTGTCGTTTAAGATTAATGTGAATGTTCTCTTTTAATGTACTACATCTTGCTTTCAAATGTATCCCCAAGTACTTAACCTTATTCGTGACTTGAATTTTCAATACATCTGCCAATTCTTCTTTTTGTCTTAGTAACATATTCTTTGTCAAAATCTTTGTCTTATCTGTTTATTTTCAGGCCACCCACCTTGCCATATGCCTCTATCTTTTCCAATAGTTTTGGTGCTGTTTCTAGAGGGTCTTCTAAAATAAAGGCCAAATCATCCACAAAAGCTTGCAATTTAAATTCTTCCTTTTCAATTTTCATTCCTTTTATACTTTTTTTGTCTCTAATGTTTCTATTTAACACTTCCAGAGTTAATATGAATAGCAAAGGTGATAGTGGGCAACCTTGTCTTGTACCTTTTCTTATATTGATAGAGTCTGTTAATTCTCCCTCTATCATTACCTTTGCCGTTTGCTTATAATATAAGGCTTGTATTGCTTGAATAAATTTTCTGGCAAAGCCCATCTGTTCCAATAATATTAACATGAATCTCCAGTTCACATTATCAAATGCCTTTTGTGCATCTAAAAATATCAAAGCCATTTGTTTTGGGGGGTGAGCCTCATAATATTCCAAAGTGTCCAGTATTACTCTCCTATTATCTTTAATTTGTCTCTTTGGCAGAAATTTATTTTGGTCAGAATGAATAAAATTATTAAACTATTTTTGAATCTCTCTGCCAATATTGAAGCAAAGATTTTATAATCTGCATTTAATAAAGAAATGGGTCTATAATTCTTAATTTGTAATGGATCAGTCTCTTTTGGAATAAGTAAAATGTAGGCTTCTGACCATATTTTAGGTATCTTCTTCTTGAGCATAACTTCATTCATGACTTCTAGCAATGGAAGGTTCAGCGATTCTTATAATGTTTCATAGAATTCTGCCGGAAGTCCATCTGGGCCTGGTGCCTTCCCATTATTTTGTTTCTTAACGCCCAGGTTACACTGAACCAATGGATGCAAAGAGGATGTAAAACAGAGAAAAAAGCTTGCCATCCGTTGGAAAACGCGATGTACTCACTGCCTCCGTTTTGCTTCCTCTCTATCCATCCAGCATCTGTTTATTGACGTTTCATCCGCTCCAAAAGTTTTGGGCTGCCCAAAACTTTTGCGCGGAAAATGTATCCAGTTCGTCTGTTCTGCATCCACTACGCATCCACTAGGCATCTGTTACGCATCCGCTATATCTGCTAGGCATCCACTGCGCATCCACGCAACTTGCATCCGCTCGGACGCAGGGAGGAAGCGGAACGGACATGGAATGGATGCAGAATGGATGCAGAACGGATGCAGCACGGAAACAAAGCATTTAAAATGGAAAAAACGTTTGCAGAGGGGACCTATCTTGGATATTAAGGATGTCTACAAGATGCCTAGAGGATGCCTAGAGGATGCCTAGCGGAAAACCGATACTGCCTTTAAAAAGGGGGAGCAACTCACCTGCATCTCACTTTCAGAACAGCAGCCCAGCAGTGCAGATCTCTGCAGCCTTCATCTGGCTCTTCCTCTTCCACAGCATCCAGTCATGTCCACTGTGGATTGTAACAAAGTCCTTTCGGCAGCCACCATCATTCTGCAACAGTGCGAAGCCATCTGCAGGCTCTGTGAATACTACTGCGAGAAGAAAAAGAGGCAGCCAAAAAGAGTCTGGGTCCGAAGATGGTTCGCCAGAAGAGCAGAGGACAGACTGTACAGCAAGCTGATGGTGGAGCTCAGGAACGAAGACACTCGGGCATACCAGAACTTCATGAGGATGCCTCCAGCCATGTTTGATGAAGTTGTGCAGTGGCTGACACCCAGGTTGACCAAGCAGAGCACCAGATTCCACTCCAGCCTGGAACCTGGGCTCAAGGTGGCACTCACTCTGCGCCACCTGGTCTCAGGGACCACCTACAGGAGCATGCAGTACGGCTGGAGGGTGCCATCCAACACCATCAGCATTGTGGTCAGAGAAGTGGTGCAGGCCATCATTGAAGAATACAAGGAGGAGCTCCTCCAGTACCCCTCCACTGAAGAAGGATGGAAGAAAGTTGCAGAGCAGTGGTATCAGAAGTGGAACTTCCCACACACCGTTGGAGCCATCGATGGCAAGCACATGGCCTGCAAAGCTCCAGCCAAGTCGGGGTCCACTTATTTCAACTCCAAGGGTTTCTTCAGCATCATCGTCTTCGCCATGGTTGATGCTGACTACAAGTTCATGTACATCGATGCTTCAGGCAACGGCTCATCTTCAGATGCCCAGGTATACAATACCAGTCACCTCAAGGAGGAGCTGGAATGCAACCTCATCGTGGGCTTCCCAGATCCAGAACCCCTGCCCAACGACACACAAGATGTGCCCTACTTCATCGTAGGGGAAGACGCCCTACACCTCCAGACTCCTCACCCATGAAGAGAGGATCTTCAACTACAGGCTGCCCAGGGCAAGGCGGGTGGTGGAGAACGCCTTTGGCATCCTGGCCAACAGGTTCCAGGTACTTCTCACCACCATGCAGCATTGCCCACAGACCGTGAGGAAGATCCTGGAAGCTTGTTGCATCCTACACAATCTCATGTGCACCCGCTGCCCAGTGTTGCAGAAAAGTCTCGTGGACCTCCAACAAGGCAATGGGGACATGGAGCCTGGGGAATGGAGGCAAGGGCAAAACCTGATGGACACTGAGGATGTGCAAGACCCCAACAGAGCCTCCATGAAGGGAAGAAGCAGCGCAACCTCCTGAAACACTGGTGCAACTCCCCAGCTGGAGCAGTGGAGTGGCAAGACAGGATGGTAGATGATTAATGGATGCTTCCTTCAGCCTGTCTCATCACACGGATGAGATGGGCCATGTATGTTGGGTGGGCCTACAATGAAGTGGGCATTTAATAAAGAGTTGTGTTTATGTTGACATGTGTGGATCAATGCTTAAATTAGTATTGATAATGAAGGTCCATAGGTGTGGCACCTGGGAGGGTGGACCACACAGTCCCCACTATGCTTGCACTGGAGGTTTATCGATCCCCACAGCTATCTCAACCATCCCACAGCTATCTCAACCCATCCCACAGCTGTCTTAACCCATCCCAAAGGTATCCCTGCCCATCCCATAGCTATCTTAACCCATCCTACAGATATCCCAACCCATCCCACAGGTACTCCTGCCCATCCGACAGCTATTACCCATACCAAAGGTATCCCTGCCCACCCCATTGCTATCCTTACCCATCCCACAAGCATGCAAAGGCTTAAACCATTTCTAAAAGTTTCCACCAAGACTTTATTTAATAAAATAAATGAGGCAAGTGTGTGAAGCAAAGATAATCTTTATTAATAACAAGCTATAAAAGAAAAATGACCCAAGTCAAGTGTCCAAATAAAGTCTACAGGTAACCACCCAGTCTCTGGCACTCTTATCGGTCACTCGGAGGTGTGCCCAGTCTCAGGGGTGAAAGGTCCAGGTTCTGTGGAGGTGGCTGCTGCTGGAGTGCTTGTGTGAAACCCACTGGGGTGCCTGGCCCCGAGAGGACAACAGGTGACGGTGTGTTGAGGAAGCTCTCAGACAGCTGGCTCAGCCCCGTGATGTTGAGAGCTCCTTCCTCCATGCCATGAGGTGTCAGTCCCAATACCAATGACAGATATACTGAGGCCGGGCTTGGCTGTGGGGTGGAGGAAAGAGCAGTGTATTGGGGTTGTCTGTTCTGCAGCTGTGTGAGGACTGGCGTGGGTGGCATCGGTGACATGGGTTGCATCGGTGGCAGTGGTGGCATCAGTGGCATGGGTGGCATCGGTGGTGTGGGTGGCATTGGTGGCATCAGTGGAACCGGTGGCAACAGTGGCGTCCAATGAGCCTGTGCCTGGACTGGGAAGGGCTGCTGCCTGTGCTGCTGGACCTCCTGGTTGGCATAGCCCTGGTAGGTGAGGGCCTGTGGAAAGCTTTGGAATGGGACTGAAATCACCTGGGGTGGAGGAACAGACCTGGACTGGGTGGGAGCAGGTTCCTCTGGATCTGGAGGGTTGTGAATCAGCTCGGTGATCCGCTCCTTCACCACCTGGTACTGGGGTTCCGCCATGTCTGTGAGGGTCTGATTGACATAGGTGAGGTAGGGCTTGCAGTTGGAGGATGAGGAGTCGGTGTGGACCAGCTGAGAGAGGAGATCTATGCTGCTCTGGATGGTGTCTCTGATCTCCAGCAGGACAGTGTGGCACTGCCCCTCCTGTCTGGCTCTCTGCCTTTCTGTGGAGGTGGATCTGGGGGTGGATGCGGGTAGGACTGGGGTGGAAGTGCCGTCTCCTTTCTCCCACTGCGCCAGGGAATCCTCCACGCGCTCCACCATGGTTAAAATAGCTGTCCACGGGTTCTCCGCCGTGGGACGCTCCACAGAAACCTGCCTGGAGACAGGAGCTGACTCTCGGCCGAAAGAGGACTGGTTCTCAGCAGGCTGCCGGAGAGAGAGGGTTGTGAGAGGGGCTGCTCCTCGGTGGCGGATCTCACCCTCCAGGAAACTGCACCTGGCCATGACGTAGGTCTCTCTGTCTGTCAGCTTGACCGTGGCCTGGCCAGATTTCTTGAGGTGCAGCTTCCCATACCAGGTGGGCATATGTTTCCACCAGCCCAGGGGCACCTCCGATGTGTAGCCCAGACTGTCCATCTTCTCTCTCCAAGCAGCCTGCTTCCTTTTGGTGTCCCTGTAGAGCCTGTGTCCCTTCCACCATAGATACTCATTCTCTCTCAGCCACTCCAGCACCTCATCCTTGTGTTCCTCCTCAGTGGAGTATTGCCTCCTGTCCCGTTCTCGCATATGCCTCTTCCTCCCTTTGGCAGGATCAGATGGGCCCTCATCAGAGGGGCTTCCAGGTTGTAGGGGCTGCTCCTCTACACCACCACCAGCAGCAGCACCAGCAGGATCAGCAGCGCCAGCAGCACCAGCAGTACCAGGATCAGCAGCAGCAGAGTAAGGACCAGCAGCGCCAGCAGCGCCAGCAGCGCCAGCAGGACCAGCAGGACCAGGAGCACGAGCAGGACCAGGAGCACAAGCAGGACCAGCAGGATGAGCAAGACCAGGAGCATGAGCAGGACTAGCAGGACGAGCAAGACCAGGAGCACGAGCAAGATCAGAAGCACAAGCAGGACCAGGAGCACGAGCAGACCAGCAGGATGAGGTGCAGCTTCAGCAGAGTAAGCACCAGCAGAAGCACCACCGCCAGAAGCAGCATCAGCAGAGTAAGCACGAGCAGAAGCACCACCACCATAAGCAGCATCAGCAGCTCCTCCAGAAGCAGAAGCAGCAGAAGCCCCAGCTGCAGAAGAGTGAGCCCGTGCTACAGAAGCCCCAGCAGAAGCAGAGTGAAGGCCAGGGGGTGGGAGGGTGGCCCTGTCCCTCTTGCCAGGGCTGGCAGCAGATGGCTGAGGCTTTCTCTTTTTCCCCATGGTTGTGGGGTTGCTGGCTGGCAGCAAGGCTGGCATGCATGCAGGCAGGAAGGCAGGCTGGAAGGCTGGCAGGAAGGCATGCAGCAATGCTGGCAGGCAGGTTGGCAGGCAGGCTGGCAGGAAGGTGGCAGCAAGGCTGGCAGGCAGGCAGGCAGGCACCAAGGCTGGCAGGTAGACTGGCATGCAGGCTGGCATGCAGGCAGGCAGGCACAAGGCTGGCAGGCAGGCTGGCAGCAAGGCTTGCAGGCAGGCTGGCAGGCAGGCTGGCAGCAAGGCTAGCAGGATGGCAGGCACCAAGGCTGGCAGCAAGGCTGGCAGGATGGCAGGCACCAAGGCTGGCAGCAAGGCTGGCAGGCAGGCTTGCAGGGCAGGCTGGCAAGGCACTCGATGTGTCTGGAAGCAGGTCTTTCCTCCCACAGGGCTGATGCAATGCATCCTCCCCGCATGCTCATTGTACGCTAGGCATCCGCTAGGCATCCGCTAGGCTTCCGCTGTGCATCCACTTCATCCGCTCAGCATCCATTGTGCATCCGCTTCATCCGCTCGGCGTCCACTCTGCATCCGCTGTATCCGTTCCACGTCCGCTTTGCTCCAGTCCCCCGGAAGCCTTGCGGATGTGCCATCCGCTCCCATCCGCTTCCTTCTGCTAGGCTTCCGTTCCGCATCCGCTTTCCATCTGCCCTGTGTCCTCCCCCTGTCCATTCCTTTCCATGTTATCCGCTCTGGTTATGCAAATTTTTGCTCCTTTTGAGAGCGGATAACAATGGATGGAACATTTTTCTCGTCCGCTGTGTCCTTTTTACTAATGTTTTGCATCCGTCGGCCAGTGTGACAGGGCCTTAAACTATAATCCTATCATGTTTTTACAAGTAATTGATAGAGCCTCAACTGCTGAGTTTCTTTCAAATATCTGAATCAAGTTCCAGAATTCTTATCAGTTATTAGGCTGACAGACAAACTTTTAGCATTAGAGTCTTCACATCTGGAGACCACCTAGGTTAAAAGGCTGGTGAAAATACATTTGTAATGTCACATATATGTCTAGATATTGCTTCTGAAAGGACAGTGTAAAATTAGAAAAAGAAAGAGGCAGTCAAAATGACCAAGGAGCCATTTCAAAATAAAGGATAATGCTTGGAGCTTTTTTAGCTTAAGAAAAGCAAGCACACAGGTAGGCAACTAATATTCATAAAATTATGCAAGGTGTCAAGAAAATTGATGGGTAAATGGTTGGCTGTACTAGTACCGTCAAGTCAATTTTGAATCATAGCAATAGTACAAATAGAACTTCTTCAGGATGATTCATGTCCAACCTGGTCATTCAGGTCTTCCAATGGGACACCCATCACACTGATATTGAGTTCATCCAATTTGCTGCTTGTTGTCCTCTTCTTGCCTTTTTTCTGCTCTTCCCAGCATTATGAACTTCTCAAGAAAATATTCACATAATATGTCCCAAATATTCTATGATAATTTGTATCTGATCATTTATCATTTATACCTTAAATAAAAGCAATGGGTTGATTTGCTTGTTTTCTTGATTATATATTATATTCTTAGGAGTCTTTCTTAATAACAAACTTTAAAATGATCAATGCTCTTTCTATGCTGCATCTTCAAAGTTCAATTTTTGCTTCCTTTTTCTGCATGATTCTAATTTTTGAAGATAAAAACACATCATCATAACATCTGAATATAATTTCCAAAGCTCACCATTCTATGGCTGATTGCTTTACCTGTTGTCATTGGCTTCATCTTCTTTATTTTTTTTTGTCAAGCAATTTTTGACTATGATTCTCTGCTTCAGCTTCTAGATTATTTGCATTCAGTATAGTACAGGGTATTAATGATTTTTCCTCAGTTTTAAACTCTGTTCAATCCAGCTTCCTTCAATATACTGCATATTCAATGTATAGGATGAATAATTAAGAAAGGATATGTGCTATGCTTTGTACCCCTTGTTGCTTCCTTTTCTGTTTCAATTTTGCCTGAAGATAAGTAGATGCTCTGGAGTTCCCAAAAGAGAATTGACAGGGAACATTTTTTAAATTCTCTCTAGCAACAGGAACCATCAAATGAATCTGAAATCTATTAAATATAAGATGGATCAAATACAAGACTTGATAAATGTCAAAATGAGAAGTCACTGCCCTAAGATAAATAATGGTCAAAGAACTGAACAGATATGAAAGAGATTTGACATATGCCTGGAAGATGTGCTGCTCAAAGTCTTGTATATTATCTCTAGAGTAGAAGATATCTACATGCCATCTGCTAGGAGAATATCCCTGTACTAATGTCCTATTTAGAATTGGAATATATATTGGAAACAAAATTCATTAGAATGAATATAGTGGAAAGAAATTTCTGGAATTGTGTGGGATTCCTTCCAGTAACATTTTTTAAATCAATCATGGAGTATTATTTTTAGAAAAGTTAAAGAAAAATCAACATTAATTTAAATGTAGCAATGTGTAAGCTAGATGAAGTCAATTGCCTACATCTTTTGTAATTTATTTGTATTTCTAAAATGATGTATAGGAGGGTTTTGTTTTGTTTTTAAATAGTGTTTTAAACAGTGTGATTTCACCATCTCAGGTATCTTTCCAGACTGCATTGCTTAAATAGCGTCAAATGTTTCCTGCCTAGTCAAAATGAAGATTTAGAAGATTGCTTCTAGTTTTTTAAAAAATTATCCATCTTCTCAAAAGAATTTTTACATTTATTCAGAATAAATGTGAATAATATTCTGCATGCATATAATTAATAGATATGTTAGAAAATTAGGTATTATGATTCATTAAATATGCAAGCAAGACACAGAAAGGACCTAGTTAAACAAAATAAGCAAGCTCTATATAAGGCATCTCCTGCAAAAACTGCAGCCTGGATGTTGTAGGAAAATGTAAAGAAGTTGCTGGAAGGGACCGTGGTTGTTTGATAAGTATCTTATTCTTCACCATAATAGGAAAAAAAAAAACCCATGCTGATAGTCTGCAAGGGATTCTCTATGTTGCCTTTATCGATTTAAAAGTAGTCTTTGATTTGATCCCCAGATACAAACTTTGGGAGAAATTGGCTGCTTCTTTTCTTGACTGATATCTTTTGCTGCTGATTATAAAATTACATGGAAACAATATAGCATAGTTTTGTTATTGTCCTTCCAACAAACCTTTATTTATAATTCATAATTATAAAAGGTGAAAAAGGTTGGATTTTTGTGCCTTTTAATTTTCATATTAATTTGCTGGCTTCAACTCTGACAACATCTGAGTTTCACCTCTTCGTGTTACACGATTGAGCTGTTTCCATTCCTTTATTCTCTGACAATTCAGCATTCATCTCCCTAAAATAAAAGGGCTTGAGATGCACTTTGCTTTTCCCAATTATTGTATTTAGAAACAGTTTGTTCTTCATTTTAACAAAACTTTAGTAGTCACATTTCTGTCACCACCACCATCCAAAAAGAATAAATCATTCCTGGAAAATGTTCAGTTTTTGCATTAATCAAATTAAAGTATTCAAAGATTTATGGAAGTGTCCATAGTGATGTCAGGAAGATGAAACAAGCAAGATGACATTGCAATGCCAATACCCTTTAGATAAGCATACACAAAATGCATATGCAAAAGGAGCAGACATTGTATCATGATGTCATAATGCTCACTTCTTCATAGCATCCCTTCTTTCAACATCATGCTTTATGAATATTTGGGCATATTCTTCCAAGCTTTAGCAACATGGAATCCTCAGCAAAGGGATGTCTCTGCTGAAGACCATCAATTTTCCAATGAACTTGTCTGTTTGACGACCATGACAATAGCAGTGACCTTGTTTTTTTGCAACAGTAAAAATAAAAATCAAAGTTAAATTGATTTGCCATCTGCTATATGGCATACAGATTTGTCACTACTGTGATTTAAGCTGTAATAGAAATAATGTAAAGTTTTAAGAACTCTGCTGTGAGTTTCCTCCTGAAATTATAATCTAAATTAATTTCTGTAGAAATTTATATTAAGCTTTCTGGCTAGAAAAACTGAACTAAATTTCTTTAGTTGTGGTTATTGTTGGTTGTTGTTGTTGTTCTTGTTGTTTGATAGCATCTGATCACCCTGATCTTGTAAGCAATATAGTCCCATGGAAGATAGGTATTATCATAGGCTGTTGATCAACTATTCCTTGGATTGATAGAAAGAAAAAAAGTAAATCCTAATTTGTTTCAGAATAAGCAAACTTTGATATTGTAAGGCATGAGATTTTTAGACAGACCATTTTCCCAAATCAATCAACACATATATCTTACATTACAACTTTTAACCTTGCCCAATACAAAGTTTTCCCATCAATGTTATGAGAAGAAAGGTTCAATAACATCCCTATGAAAGAAAGATTTTACCACTGTCCAGTAGAGGAAATAGAAATAGTTTCATGTGCTTCACAACTATCATTTCTATATAATGTGATAAGCTAACCAAATAATGCCTTTCTTATTCATTTTCATGCCAATTCAGTCAAATAATTTCTTGCGGTTGTCATCACTTTCAGATACATAGGCAGTCAGCAATCTTAGAAACTTTGATATTTTCCATGTATATGGCAAATCTGTCTCAACTGTACAGATTATCTACCGTAATTTTGAGTTTGATGTGGTTTTGACAAAAATTCAGTATTTTAATCATTTTATGTAAATACAGAATAGCCTTTTCAAAAGCCAGATTAAAAATATTGCTATCCAAAATGCTATAGGGTACATTTTTTTTAAAAAAATCCCCATCTCTCAAAGATTTTGACCCTATAATGCTATTGATCTTGAAATGGTGGATCATATTTTATTATATTAAGATTTTTATAAATCTTTAGCCTGATACTGCTTGGCCTAGTTTAAAATCAAAACCAGGAAAAAATACTTATGTTAAAAATTTGCTTGCAGATGAAAATCCTAAAATTATACAAGCAATAGATAGATTTTTAACTACCCCAAAACAAGGTCTTTAGTAACACATCAATTAGTTGGCAGTTAAACTAGTTGATGTAACGTTTATCAAAAATTTACTTTAAAAATTTTCTCTAATGCCAAATTTTAGATATTTGTAATATGCTATTTAAGCCTTTTCATTATAAATAAATGATTATATAACCTGTTGCTTAATTGCCATATTTATGGACTTTTGCTATTATGTTCAAGAATATTTTCCAGTTCATTTTGAGAAAATTATATCCCAAACTGAATTATTTGACTTAAAGCTAATATGTAAGCATTAAGAAATATGCAGGGATCTCATCTGCTAATAAATTGCCAACTTATTGTATGTAAAAAGGTTTGCTAACTTGCAGGCTTACTCTATTACTTATTATTTAGTTTTCATATTCAATTCATTTTCATATTTATATCCAACAGAGCTATTTTACTTCTCTTTGGTAATAAATTATATTCAGTTGAAAGAGAGTTACTTCTAAGCAATTGAGCATACAGCATTGCAGTCTGAATTTTACTACATATTAGCTAAACTGGTAATTATTACAGATAGTAAGTTTATAATAAACTACATAAAGACTCTTAAACTCTGTCCAAAGATAAAACATTTGCCAAATAAGATGGAACTGTATAAAATTCACCCTTCTTTTTTGCAACAGTGTCCAACATTAACCAACAAAAACTTTTCAGTAAATGATTTCAGATGTATTTGTTTTTAATATCTGGCACAATGAGATAACCTGCCTCTGAATAAAAAAAATCAAACACTCTTCATGGCTGTTTTCTAATGTATAAAAAAATTGAAAGTTCCTTATGCTTCAATAAGTTCTAAACTTTTAGAATATAATTTAGCATCATATCACATCTTTAATCCTTATTTTCTAACCCCTTGTTAATAACCTTTGGTTATTAATCTTGTTAAGGAATTCCTTTGGTTCCTGTACCTTATCTTGACTAATGGGAAGAAAAAAACCTGATGCACAATTGATTTGTCCTGCTCCCAGTTGAGACTAACATGGCTATCAAGAGGAACATATTAATATTTTCCCACATCATTCATAAAACCTACTGTCAAATATAAACAAGACCATACATATTCATTAATGTTCCTTCTAACATACAAAGGATGAATCTGCATTGACTGTGCAATATCAAGATTAAATAGAACCTTTCTAGAAATTATCAACAAGGGTATAAAAAACAGAAAAAGACATAGAGTAAAATCAAAAATTTTACAAGATTGAAAAGACAAGTTGGTCTTATTCTCTCACATTTTAAATGGTATCATAAAGCAAACTATTGTCATAAACAATATGTACAAAATTTCCATATAGTAGAATATCAATATTAGATGGAGTTGACCTAACTAATGAATTTCAGATATAATTATGTTACAGAGACACAAAGAAAGAAAAATGTAAAAGGACTCATTTTTTAGACAAAGTTTGATAAGAGCATGGCATTCTCTTGTAAAAAAAAGAAAAAGAAAGGGTGTAAAAAGCCCAGCAATTTTACCTCTAGCTTCTCCCTCAAATGTTGAAAGGAATTACTACAAGAAAATTATAACATTGTCTGTAGAAACAATTCATTCAGGCTCTATGAACAGATTGAAAATACAGCAAGAACTACTCATTGAAGGCCAGAGATATCATGGTTGATGTACTTACAAACTGCTGAAAAACTGAATTTCAAGAAAAAAGGATGGATTAAGAATAGAGATAATATTTGAAATGCTCTTACAAAACCAACATCTATTAGAATCCACATAAAAACTTACTTAGATATGATGCAGTGGGAGAACAAACAAAAAATTATGGATTAATTTATAATTTTTTCACTAAGTGATAAGTTAAAGGAAAATTGGGGCATAATATCCTATAGGTGATATACAACTTCAACAATAATAAGTGGACAAATACTTAAGTAATAAATATTGGAAATGTCATGTAACAGAAAACATATTTTATCACATGTGGTGGATATGAAATTTAAATTTGAAATGAAATCACAAATCTCCTTACTAGATATAATTTTAGAAAAAATAATAAGAAACATAATAATTTTGTGAGAAATTTGCTTATAGCAGTAAGAATAAATTTTCTCAATTCTGGGAGAAAGAAATAATTTTGACAATATCTGATTGAAGATTTAAACTTGAGGACAAGAAAAAAAATAAGTATATTTACATATGCAAATCAGTTTCAATCCTGGAGACTGCCAAGACTAGTAGCCCTCTTGTATATATACAGTACAGATTTAATCAAATTTAAGCAAGAAAGGCTCCCATACATATAATCTATCATGTCGAACAGGGGTGTTAAACTCATATTGTGACACTGGCATCAAGTGACATAGAGGCACTTTTTCCCCCTTCGCTAAACAGGCCCTGGGCGTGACCAGCATGTGACACATCTGGCCATGAGCCAGGAGTTTTAGAGACCTGATATAGAATGGCAAATATAATCACTAGTAATATGGCTTTTAAGGAGACATAAATGTTGACAACCTAGTAAATAATCAAATGTACAAAAAGGGGGAAGTAGGAAATTAATTTACTTCTTTTTAATTTGTTAATTTTAATTATTGTTAAATATGTTTTGCTTCTCATATATTTTTCATTTTATTAACATGCAAAAGTACATGTGTATATGTGTTGAATGTATCTGTGTGCATGTGTGTGTGTGTGTATCATCACTATAATTTTAGCCATCACTAAAACAGTGATCCCCAGCCTTTTTTGTACCAAGGACCAGTTTCACGATTATTCATTCTTCCACAGACTGGTACCTGAGTAACGCGAGACTCCAGGGCCATCGGGACAGCTCTTCATTCGAAGCCGCCCCCCCCTT
Organism: Laticauda colubrina; assembly: GCA_015471245.1. Taxonomy (NCBI): domain Eukaryota; kingdom Metazoa; phylum Chordata; class Lepidosauria; order Squamata; family Elapidae; genus Laticauda; species Laticauda colubrina. Next base: position 3,080,825 of record BLBF01000039.1, read on the forward strand.
CAACGAAACTAAGGCGTGGGGATTCCTTCAGCACCCAAATGCCGCTTTCCAGCCGAAAACCCAGAAGCACTTTCCAACCAAAAACCTGGAAGCAACCAAAAACCCGGAAGCGCCATCGAAACAAGATGGTGGCGCCCAAGCTTTGCGGCCGGTAAAAAATGATCCATGGACCAGTCCTGGTCCAGGAACTGGTGGTTGGGGACCCCTGCACTAAAGGATGAAGGCCTCTTCCACATGTTTCCAACAAATAGGATCTTTCTTTTGCCAATTACGAAGAGGATGTGTGTGTGTGTGTGTGTGTGTGTGTGTATAATTACACATCAATAACAAACACTTCAGTTCTTAAATCAGAAGCTGATAATATTATTGTACAATAAATACTTTTAATGTAATCTGCATCAGTTTCTCTCTCTTTTTTCTAATGTTGTATTCAATTTTATATGAAAAAATAGTAATTTTATGCCTGCATTATCAATATCTTAAAGTGCAATTAATACTGATACCATATTTTTTCTCATTTCTTTTTTTGCAAAACTCTAAATAACTAAACAATAGAATATCAATAATGCCACACTTAGCTCTAAATGTAAAAAATTTAAGGAACCTTATGCTTATCAACATTATCACTTTAGAAATCACTGATAATATTGAAACTTTATTTTTAAAGATTAAGTTACTCAAATTACCAGTGTTAATAATTTATAGATAGCATTTTATAAATTCTACTGTATCCAAATAATATAACATATACTTGTATTCCATTAAAAATCAATAAAACATGATTTTCAAAATTGTACATATTTAAGTATTATTAAAGCCAAAGGGAAATTTTTGTCGTCCTATAAATCTTTGTAAATTTCAACAGTAAACAAAAAAACCAAATAAATAAATGCAATAAATAATTATATTAGTTTATAGAGTATATTAATTCCTAAATCTGTCAGATCTAGAGCTTCATTTAATATTATTGATCCATTATTTTATTACAGAAAAAAGATACTAACTTACATACTACTATGTAAACTTTGGAAGATGTAGTATTTAAAAACCTATTAGATTATAGCGCTGTTACCATTAAATTAATATTATAAAGCCAAGTACAGAATTGGGGGAAAAAACTAGTTTACTATATCTGTATTATATATGTAATGCTCCAAAGAACAATATATTAAGCATTATAGGAAATAGAAAATTATACAAATTAATTCTATCAAATAGACTGTGTACACATTCATCAATTTCTCTTTTATCTTTATTCCCTTCCAGGATCCCATCAAATCTTTTGCTTGTCTATTACTGGCCAATTTGAGATGATTTATTCTTTTCCCATGAAGGACACTATGTCTGTGCCTCTGTGATTTTTATCTAAAGCCCATGTCCCACTGCACCAACAGATGCAAAGAGGATGTAAAATGTTAAAAAAAAGCTTACCATCCATTGGAAAATGTGATGCATCTGTTGTGTACTCACTGCATACGTGTTTCATATGCTCTATCCCTCCAGCATCCATCCACTGAGATTTCATCTGCCTAAGAAGTTTTGAGCTGCACAAAACTTTGTGAACGGATGAACTTTCCGCTGTGTATGATGTAAATCTGTGACATCCGAGCAACAAACGTTCTATGTCTGTTTATCATCCGTTAAACGTCCGCTGTATCCTCTCTGCATCCTCTGGGCATCCTCGCAACTCACATCCGTTGCAGCTGAAAATGGAAAGAGGGAGGAAACAAAAGGTACACGGAATATCTACACAGTGTTAGTAAAACGGAAATAGAAAGGATGTGCAGTGAACGGTTTGCATCCGATATACATCTGCTAGGCTTCCTATGAACATCGCTTAACATCCCTGCTACATATTACCCACGTCCATTCTTTTCTGTTCTTTTCCATTCTGTTTATGCAAATTTTCACCACTTTTTGGAGCGGATAACAACAGATGGAGCCACCCCCAAAATTTTGCTCGTCTGCTGTGTCCTTTATGCATACGTTTTGTGTCCATCAGTCAGTGGGACAGGGCCTTTAGTAGAAAAACTGTGAAGCAACAGACATTTTAAAGCATCTGGTGAAGTTTGTAATTGCTTTGGATCATGAAGTTTTAAAGTTACAAGCACTTCAAGATTAGGCTGTGTTTTGAATCTCTGAATTTTCAGAAAAATCAGCAGTCAATATACTTCTTTGAAGTTTCTCAGAGGCAAAAATGAATGCTGACTCAACTGGCCTGGCTGCAGGTCCACTTTGATATAATTCACTCAAAGAAGAAGCATAGAGAATAGGAGATGAATTTCTTTGCTGACAGAGCTTGAGACACAAAGAGCTGTAAGTTAAACAAAAATTATAAATAAAGTTTTATGCTTTCAAATTGTTTCATGAATCCTACCTAAATTATCAGAAAGACTGCAAAACTGAGGTGATGGAGTAGTCAAACATGATGAAAAATTGTAGTTTAACATGATGAAATTAGTCAAACATGATGAAAGAACTGGCATTTTTATTTTTTCCTAAAGCTTATTCAGTTCAAATTATAATATAAACATAAGATTGTAGTCACCATTAAAGATAACTTAAAAATGTTTTAAACTAAAGCATATAAATCAGGGAGGCCTGAACCCAAGCCTTCTTTCTCCCTTAAAGGGACTTATAAACCATTATTTAATATAAACCTAATTCTTATAATATGTGTTAAATGGAAAACTAAGACCAGAACTACAAATAAAAGCTGATCCTGGTGCTATTTCAGATTTCAAAATAAAAATCAGTAGAGCACAAACATGAACCTAATTTCACCCTAAAGATGGTAAAAATATTTACCTTAGCTTAACCAAACACTAGTTCTGAATTGTAGCATTAACATGAAGAAAATATATCAATATGATTGCTAAGAGTTGACAAGGACTTGATGACACATAATCAATCAACTTGGTTGCAAGGTGTTTTTTTCTGATATAAACATCAGTCAAATACACAATATTCACTGTAACATGATCTAGGAATGCCATTCACCCTAGAAATCTAATCCTAACTCCAGAATCCTAGCTCTAATTTCACACTCACATCAGTAGCATTTTCCCCCACCATTTCCTGACCAAAAATACCATTCATGTTATAAAAATTATAGGAAACTAATATTCTACATAATTTTAGCTACATCATCCCAAAGGTGCTTTTTCAGGGGTCATCTGAACTTTCTTGTTTTTTTTCTTTTGAAGAAAGTTTCACTTTTCATCCAACGAAGTTCTTCAGCTCTGACAGAATAGTGGGGAATAGAAGGATTTGGGATGAACACCCAATTTGGGATGAACACCCTTTGAATGGTGTGGGAGTAGGAATGAATTTCCAGAGGAAAAAATGCAGACTACAGGAACCAGGAGCACTACTCGGGTGACTCTGAGGACATAGATAAGCCTCCAAGTGCTTCAACAATCCTCTAAAAGGATGCAAATTACCAGCTGTCTTCAAAGAATATAAATCCTTCCGTTCCCTACTAACCTGTCAGAACTGAATAAACCTATTGGATGAGAAGTGAAACAAGTTCAAAAGAAAAAACAAGAAAGTCCAATTGCCTCCTGAAAAAGCACCTTTGGGACAACCATAACCTGGATGACTGAAAATCTCTACAGACTTTTAATACAGATGTCAAAAATGTAAAGTTCTAATTAATTTTATGCACACACAAGAAGCACTTTTTCCTAGCATTATTACCTATTTACATAAATCTGGCCATTGCAACAATTAGAGACAACCACTACCCATTTTTTAAAAAATCTTACACTGTCCATCACATCACACGATCCTCAAGAAAACCGAACTGTAGCCCTAATGTATCTCAATTGTAACATAAATATTTTTATAAATATTAGCTGAATCCTGAATTTCTTTCCCACCTGTATGCCTGAAACATACCATTCTCACCTTTGTATCAAGTGAATATGGTTGCTAAAAATTAAAAAGAAAAACTCCTTTAGACTGCCCCTCATATTTAATTTAAGAATAGATCTAAAGAATAATAATCTGAACCCTAATTCAAACAGATGGCCGTAGTTATTTTTCACCCAAAATGTTAGTCCAGTAATTAGCCTTTCAGACAATTAGTTGCTGATATTGTCATGTAGGAAAGGAAAATCCAAAATGGCAAAGTCAGAATTATCATAGAACATGGAATGTTCCATAGAAATACTAGCATAGGAAAGCTGAACAAAATCAAAGATAAAATTAATTGACTGCATGTTGACATTTTAGGCATCAGTGAATTAAAATGGATTGGAATTGGACACTCAGTCCAATCATACTTTTCATCTGATTTCATTATTTGTTACTCAGGACATGAAAAACAAAGAGGAAACAGTGATGATTTAATGGATAGGGAAGATACAGCAATAATTGTCAATCAAAATTTATGGTCTAAAACCAAGCAAGGACCATATTTGGCTACAAAGCAGTCAATGACTGAATAATATCAGATTTTAAAGGATCCTTTAATATGGCAATTATCCAAGTTTATGCACCAATAACTGATACAGAAAAGAGATTAATTAAGTATTATGGTTAAATTAAATTTGAAATCAAAGAAATATGCAAGCAAGATGTGTGTCTTGTGGCTGAACACCAAAATACCACATCTGAAAATATTGAAGAAAATGTAGATAGATATCATATGAGGTAGGGAATTAAAATAAAATAGGATGAGTTACCAATTTTTGCCAATCATTTCATTGCTAATGCAGCCAAAAAAACCTCATATGCATGAAATCAACAGAGGAAGTATATAGAAATCAATATTATAATAGATTATATTACTGATAGAAGAATAGAAGAGTTCAATTATAATAGCAAAGACACAGCCAGGAGCTAACTGTGAAATAAATCATGAACTGCTTATCTGCAAAGTCCAAGTTAAACTAAAATGTCAGATGAAATTCTATTCTTCCATGATATGATCTTGTCCATATAGCCACTATTTTCAAGTAGAACATCAGAATTATTTTGATATTCTAAACTTCATAGATAGAAATCCAGGAGAACTTGGAATGAAATCCAGTAAGTTATTAAGAATGCCTCCTTCCTTGATAATATTTTTTTGTTGTTATTTTCTCTCTAAATGGCCTTTTGTAACTGCAGTCTGATCTCGAGAAAAGTTTTAAGGGCTGCAAATTGGGGGCTACATGCCATATCCCAATTCTAGCAGACAGGGTGAAAGTTTGGAATGTTCCAAATAAAAGAAATTGGGGATGGATATACAGTATTTCTAGGTGTCCAACAGATTCTTTTCTTACAACTTTTTTTTATCTGGGGATCAATTCAGTGGTGGGATTCAATTTCTTTTATTACTGGTTCTGTGAGTGTGGCTTGGTGGGTATGGCAGGGGAAAGATAATGTAAAATCTCCAGTAAGAAGGGGTATTTCCCGGTTGTCCGAACTACTCAAAATTTCTGCTACGTGTTCTCAAGAACTTGTCAGAACCTGCTGAATACCACCTTTGGATCAACTGTAGTTCTTCTATCAATATTCTAGAAGTGAGATAAAACTAAAAATCTGAAATGAGACAAAAAGAACAGGAGAAAGGAAATTACATTATTAGGTGCAGGGATAGAAACATATACAGTACCTGTGATTTTTTTTCTGGATTTGTTTTTTTCAATGATTTTCTATATCCTCCCAACCAGATCCACTCTATTCCATTCAACAAAGTCAATGTGCAGAATTTAACCTGGAAAATATGGTGCTTACTTGTCCAAGGTATGCTTAACCCATTACTTAGCAAAGAACTGCTCAGACAGAAGAAACATGCAGCCTGGTGGAATTTCATTTTCATTTCATCTAACTGTTTCTGGGCTGATGGGTGCTGTAATGCCACTTGGCCAATAGCAGCGGTAGGGTTCCAGGATAACTTGAGAGAAAGTGTCATGAGTGTAGTTCCTTCTTTTTTTTTTTTAATTTCCGCTCCCCCACTTTAAGAAAGTCATTTCAAAAATGTCAGGCTCCCCTACAAGATCAACAAGTGATTGCTGTCAATGAAAATACTGATAGAACCATCCTCTTTTCGGATTTTTACAATACATTTTCTTTCCCAGTCCTGAGTTCTTAAACTCAGAGTTTATTGGAGTCACAGGGAAAGTAATCCGCCAGATTGTCATATGCAACCACTGAATTTATCAACATGCAACAAGTATACTGAAATGCAATTTTCTTCCCAGTCATTATTTATATTGCTTTCTTGACTTCCAGGTCATTACTTTTTCTATCTTGTCAAATCACTTGCCATATCCTGTAGAAACACTTGCCATATCACTTGCCATATCCTGTAGAAACAAAGGTAAGGAAGATATATTATTTCTAAAAGGTAACATCTCATTTTCTCTCTCTTTGTAATGAATTCCAAACTGAGCCTGCTAAAATTATCCATTGTAAAAGTGTTATGAACTCTGTAGCGGGTTGCAAGTTATGATAAATATCTATCAATGGCTTCAGTGAAACAGACATTTATTTAAGGGCCATACATTATTGGAAGTTTTTTTAAAAATAAAGTTCTATTGCCAAATATGATTAATTGCCTTTTTCTGAAAAGCAAAAGATTATTGTGCTTTAATAAACAATATTTAAGTTTTGGAGGGTCACTGAAACTCTGTTCCATATCAAGGTCATACAATAATTATAGGTATTTTGATCACATGTGGTTCATTGATGTATCCATTTTTGTCTATAGCTCAAAAGTGTTTTTATCTTTTTATTTAACTTTGTAATTTATACAAAGTAATTCTATAACCATCCTGAATATAGCTTTCCTCTTAACAGTTTTTCCATACATATATATCATTCATCAATGTATACTGTCAAAATATATTTTTTGCAAATTAGTACTATTTTTTGCAAACTGCTCTAGAAAAATAATAAATGTCAACAGCATGTATTATCTGCTGGCAGTTGCACTTCAGTGACATTTTACAGGTATATTTGATCATGGTTATGTCTTTTTGGGATGAGGGAACCCCCTCTAACATGCTGCTGAAATCCATTTCACAATAGTTGAGAATCCATAGTTTTTTGCCAATCTCAGGATGGAAACAACACATTTATATAAGCCCCAGAATAGAATAGCACATCCTTATAGGTACCAACAGGAAATGTGTGCTTCAGGGCATATATAGTATATAAGACATCAAAAGTACCCTGTTCTAAAGGTGTTTTCTGTTTCATGCACATTTTATTTTTCTCTTCATCCTGCTCAAGACTGAATGCAGGACTCTTACCTTTCTCCAATATTATCTTCTCCAACATCATACAGAAAAAACATCTATGTTTGGGTATTTTAGTCTGAGTTAAAGTGCAAAATTCCCTTTGCATGCATGAAATTTTGAAGTGGTGAGTTATTCTCACATTAAAAACCTATTGGTTCCATTTTACAATTGAGAAAATGCAGATAATTCTTCAGCAATAAATATGCAAACAAGATGCTGTGACATTTAGAATCACAGAATAAAAGAGGGGTCTTCTAGTCCAACCCCTGCTCAAATAGCAGACCCTATACAATTTTGGAAAAATGGCTGTCCCATCTCTTCTTAAAAACCTGCAGTGATGGATCATTCAGAACTTCTGAAGGCAAGCAGTTCCACTGATCAATGGTATAACTGTTAGGAAATTTGTCCTTTGTTCTAGGTTGGTTCTCTTGTTGGTTAGTTTCCACCCATTGCTTTTTGTGCTGCTTTTTGGTGCTTGGGAAAATACCTCCCTCTCTCTTCTTTGCAACAGCCTCATAGATATTGGAATACTCCTATCATATCACCCCCTAGTTTTTTTCTTCATTAGACTAGACATATTCCTGCAACTGTTTTAACCTCCAGTCCTCTAATCATCTTTGTTGCTCCTGTCTGCACTCTTTCTAGAGCCTCAACATCTTTTTTATAACCTGCTGACCAAAACTGGATGAATATTCTAAATGTGGTCTTGCCAAAGTAGTATAAAATGATACTAGCACTTCACATTACTTTGATTATCCTGATTAATATATTACCCTTCTCCTCTTCCAATAAATTTACATGTTTTAAAACACATTATGTTAGACAAGTGTTTCTCAACCTTGGCTGTTTTAAGATGGGGTGGACCAAATGCCAAAATACCCCAGCCAGCCATGCTGGCTGATGAACTCTGGGATTGAAATCCATCCATTTTAAAGTTGCCTAGATTGAGAAATACTGAATTAGATTCAGGCTTTAATGCCAATATTTAGCCTGCTGCTAATATTTATGAATACCTATGCTTATTTTAATTATTACAATGCAGATTAACAATTTTACAGCCACACTTTGCATAAGCCAATGATCCCACACTTTGCATAAGCCCAAGAAACTCATGTAATTCATGTAATTCAAAATTCATGTAATTCTCAAAAATGATTCCAGGGTCAATTCACAAGAGAGAAAAAAATGGGGGGGGGGGGAATGAATGTTTCTCAAAACTATCCAGTCAATATGCCTATGGACTTGACAGACGGTTATGGAAAGGAAATTATACTTTTCCCTCTTGCCTAGGGGTGAGAATTTCAGGTGCTTTTCGTTGCATTCAAAGACTGCTCCTGTGAGGGCTTTGAAATGCTTGGCTGCATTTACAATTATACAGGATGAACAGAGAGGAAAAGGGCTCAACAGATCCTGGTCTCCAGTTCACACAATTTGAGAAAAGCAGTTTCAAATAGTCCTGGTTTATTCAAAGCTGCAGTTTTATTTCCTTAGCTAAATGTAGAGCGGAAAATCATGACCCTTTCTGTTTTCTCTAAGCCATTTTACCAATAATCTCCTTAAGAAAGAATAAAAAATATTTGGCAAATTTGGAAGCTTCCAGGAAACCTCAGTGGTGTTTCTCATCTTCTGCTTCATATCTCTACAGTTTCATAGTATAAGTGGAAGAGAACCTCCTTTGTAAACTCCTGGATTATTTAGCAGCTTATCTTTAGTCTGATTTTAGTACTATTCTTATTCCTTATCAGAATGCCAGAAAAGAGCTTCAGCTTACAACATTTGCCCATTCAGTTGAGAGGGCATCTCTATAACTATACAAAACAATATGCATTTTGAATTCTGAATGTGAAACCTTACAATGTTTAGTGTTAAGGCACAGAGTTCATCTAGCACTTGTCGTGGGGAAAATCTTGCCGGAGCTCTGACACCAGGTTGTGGTTAACACTTGTAAAGTTATTAAGTTCTTTGCTGAAACAATATTTTCCTAGAGTTAACTTGATCTGAGAGAGTACGAACCTCATGGCTAGTTAGAAGTTCATAATATCACATTTTATGTTTGAATTAACATCTACATCTGGACTAAACATATTTGCCTGATCCAGTCTTGTCTGCCTTGACTAGAATTTATTTCCTCAACTTGACTTCATTACTGCCATATTCCAAAATGAAACACAAGGGAATAGGCCAGTATATGAAATTATATTTGAAAGAGTTGTGAGAAGATGGTATGCAAAAAGTCCTATGTTTTTCTATAAGGCTGAAGATCTTTTACTTTGTTTAAATTTTCTGTAATTAAGATATCGTAATTATCAATACAAGACTCCATAGAAAAAATAACTATACTGAATTTGCAGCTCAACAGAAAGTGAACAAATAAACTGAAGAAAAAAAAGATAATTCTGATACATAATAGAAAGTATATCTTTAATTTCTGACCAAATCACATGGAAGCTGCTTCTGAATTTCCCATTGGAGATTCCTTCATGTTCTTATATTCTAAGTAATATTACTTTATCTGGGGTAAATATTAATACTAAACCATCATACAAGTTTTAAATCTTTTCTAGACAAATATAGTCAATTGGAAAATTTGGAAATTTCATGAGATTTGGAAAATTCATGAGCTAAATGTTCAGAATTTGGTGAGAATATATATATTTGGGCCAAGAAGGGAAAATTGAATTTATTGCCATGGGAGAAAAAAAAATAAAGCTCCAATGCAATCTCAGCTAGACAGAAGAAATATACGAAAAAGAAAAATTAACCAAACTATAGAATGTCCTCAAACTTCCAAGGATCCCCTTTACTTCTCATATTTATTCTTGATTTTCTTTTCTCAGAAGGCTTCTTTTTTCAATAATATCTAGTGCACCATTGCTTTTATATTTCCTCCTTAGATTTTTGCCCTCAAGTTTCAAAATGGATGTACATAGGATTTGGTCTGTTCTGGATGTTCATGCATTTAAGTAATTTTCCCTTCATCTTAGATCAGAGTAACTTTTGTTTTCTTAAGAAACAGCTGGAACAAAAACCTTATGCTAAGCTTTCTTTCTTCTTCTCCAAACACTCCAAATGTATCTTCTTTAAAATGTTATGGTTTCTTAAAAATAAATTAGAAAGGACTCTAGGTTAATTCAGTAGCATTGCTAATTGGAAGGTTAAACAATAAGGATTCCAGTAAAGGTTTGGACCTGAAATATTTCTTGTATATAAAAAAAAGAGGTTTTCCTAACTCTTTTTCTGATATAAATAATTGGCTCTTGGCTTAGTTCTAGCCTGAAATGTTCTTTGAAGCTTAACATTTTGTTTCAAAAGCTTCAATTTTACTGATTTTGGTATTGCTAAGATATATCTGGACATATGTCAGCATATTATTTTCAGTTGCTTCCCTTGATATATATATAGTTCTTTCATTTTGGTAGCATTTGTGGTTTGTTTATTGTAATATTATCTATATCTGATTACATATTTTTTAGAAAAGAATAACTGCAAATCTGCATGCAGTGTAAATTCGTAATAACGTAGGTTTTGCAAACTTTGTGGGGGGGTGGACAATTGTGCAAAATCCTATATTCCAGGGGTCCCCAATCAAGTTGAGCTGTGCATGCAGTGACAGATTAAGGCTCGCTGGTGCCTGAAGCACTGATAAATATTGGTGCCCCTCTCCTTTAAACATACTATAAAATGAAGCCATATTCTCAACTTTATGGTGCCCTCTTGGGGCTGGTACCCTTTGTTAGATATTTGCATACTTGAAATACTGCAATTGGATTGGCCCGCCCATCGGCTGGAGATTTGAAGAACTGTCATTGGACGAAAGCCACGAGCAGCTGCTATAAAAAAGGCTGCCGCACCTCAGCGGCAGTTCAGTCCAGCAAGAGAAATAAAAAGAGCTGAAGTTTAACTGGTCTCGAGTCGATCTTTTCCCACTCTTAATACTGGTGACGAAGGTGGGATTCTGAGACAAAGGAGACCAGTTGAGCATGTGGCAACAAGACCAAGCAAAGATGAGATGGCCGGCAGCAACTCGCCACCTGCACCGTTCAACCCAGCGGCGGAGGACTGGGACTCTTACATCGACAGATTCCTCATGTTCCTCAAGAGCAACGATCTACAAGTTCTGGTTCTGGTAATTAGTGTTTTCGCTACGGAATTTATCTGTGCTGGGTGGTGGTGGGATTGGGCGTTGAGGTAGCAGTTGGTGTGTGTTTTCTTCTGGTATATGGTGTGTCAAAGTGTGCCATCTTTTCTTTTGTAGATGAGTACATCTAGGAATGGTAGTTGTTTGTTTATTTCCGTTTCCATGGT
>BLBF01000039.1:3102361-3124870 GCA_015471245.1 Laticauda colubrina
TGTATGTTTGTTTGTTTGTAGAAAATTAATAAAAACTTTAAAAAAAATTCACATTGTATCTTATCAATTTCATTGTTAAAAAGTTGGGTGATCTTCTTAGATCTCTTATTCTCCATGTTACTTGTTTCAAAACAATAATCTGTTTTTCTCCATAGTCTGTTGGGTCATCTCTTGTTCTATATAGTATTTCATCATGAATCAATTTTTTGACAAATTGGACATGTACTTCTTTTGGGAGATTATGCCTCCTTGTGTAGTTAGCCTGTACCCTATACATTTCATCCATCTCATAAGCATTTCTTCTTTTTCCTGTTTCCAATGCTTTTGCAATCAGATCCGCCATCACATCCAGTAGGTTTTTCCCCTTTTCCTCCTTCACGTTTTTAAACCTCAAGTAGTGGGCTGCTTTCTCAGAATCTAAAAAGACCGCTGTTGTTTCTAGCTCTTTGTTTGCTTGTGTCAATTTTCTGGATAGCTTGTTGACCCTTTTTTCTTCCTTATCCATTCTTGTCTACATTTCTACTAATTTCTATTGGTTTTTCCGTATTTGTTGAAAACACTCAAACTTTTGGACCATTGTTTATTTTTTCTTTTAATTCATTACTCACTACATCTATCTCTTTTTTCATATCTTCATGATTTTTCAACATCATTTCTTGCATATTTAACATTAAGCTCTGCAAATCTTTTAAGAAGTTTGCTCTTTCTCATAGTAACATTTCATCAATAGACTTGTTTGTGGAGGGACTTGCTGATATCATCATTTGTGCGAGGATTTTCTTTCTCATTCCTATCTTGGTCAATTCATGTGCTAATCATCTTTAATAGTCTTATCACAATAGTACTTTTAATCCACCATTCCCACTTTTCTTCCTTTCTTAAAACCTCCACTTCTATAAACCTTCAATTCCCCTGTATTTTATAACACAATATAACACAATATATATTTTCTTTCTATTTTAAATCAGAAATAATAAGATAGATTTTACCTCAATTGTCACACCTTTTTTATATTAGTTTCTTACTACTACTACTACTAATTATAATAATAATAATAATAATAATAATAATAATAATAATAATAATAATAATAATAATATGTTTCTAATAATCCTCTCCAATAATTAATAATCAATATTTTTTTAGTTATTTAATCATTTATTAGCTACCCAGTAATCTCAATTTATCAGTTGTTAAAATCTATACTATCTATGAATTTATATTATATGAATAAATTTATATTGCTGTTTTATAAGTCCTACTCCTGTGCCAAAATCAAGGGTACCAAATGGAGAGAATAGATAGATTGTGGCCTCATTAGTTCTGTTTGGGTAGTTTGATATACACAATTCTCTTCTTTCAGTTTGATGGCTTTAAATAACATTACTTGAGACAAAGCTCATATAGAATGCGGGGGAACTGAAGAAGTCAGATGTGGTTCAGAGACTTGCACAATATTCTCTGACAAGGATACATACATACAAGAATAAAATGATGAATCATTTTATCCTTAAGGCTAAACTAAAGATGATGTTAAACATCCATTTACCACTAAATAACAGTTAAAATTGCATATTTAATTTTCAGATTTTCAGCATCCTATGCTCTATGAGAGCTTCTTGGTTTCCTTGCTCTCCATCAACATGCAAGGAGAAGAGGAGAACTGCAGAAATCTCCCTCTCTAAATTTACTCACCTAACCTCAGCAGAAAAGTTATCACCATATTCTCTTTCAATTGAAATAGGCAGATTCTTGTACAGAGACTGGAGACAAACTTTTGGTATCAAGTGACTGAAGCTGCGGAAGCTGCCATATATCGCTGTCTTTCTCAGCCATCTTAAAATAACACATTATCCTGACACTGAATATTTCTGCTATTTAAGCCTTTTATGAAGCTCAAACATCTTTCTCATCTCATCCCAAAAAAGTCTATCATGTCTCATTCTGCATTGTTCTTATGGTTTCTTTTTTTCTAATGGTCCTAGACAAACTGGGTTAGATTGCCCCTGTTGTATTTTATGTTAAAGTTCTGAAAACCAATCTAAATGAAATGGGATACATACAATGTAATACAAAGGCAATTATAGGAAAGCCACAGAATTGTTGAGTGTTCTAATTATTTAACTCTTTACTTCTCTGAACATGATTACCACATAAATCGAACATATCAGAACAGTCTAAGGTTCTGAGCCTCTATGTGTTTCTGAAAATAAGAAATGCGCATAAACTTTAATGTATATATCTTCAAACAAATCTTTTCCTAAACTTGTGTTCATAATAAGTGCCTCTTAATTTTACATTATCATACCAACCACTCTGCTCCTATCTTTCTAAGGCATGTAGCCTTGCACATGAAAATTTTCCTTAACCCATATTCAAATACATCTAGTCCTTGTTTAGTGATTGCCTTGTACAGTGACCATTTGCTGTGATATGACAATGATAATTTGTAATCAATCCTCATAAGTTCCTCAATCTTTGCAAGTTCGTAAAGCAAAAGAAAGAGGAAAGAAAATAATCAGCTTATGACCCCTTCACTGAACAATCAAATTACTAGTCCCAATTCTGGTTGACAAACAATATCTGTATAAAGCTCTAAAGGATTCTTTTCAGGAGCAATATGGCACAACTTTTAGGGGTCAAATGAATGCTTGTCATAATCACATACTGACACACCTAAGTTTCATCAATTCTGGCTTGATTCCCTATTCTTCATTATCATTGTCCCACTTTTTTATCTTCTGCCACATAAAAATGGTGTTTTGAACCATTCTCTTGTTTTTCACTTGGTTTTATAACTGCTGATATTGCTGGGTTTTTGGATTCTGTCCCCATAAATACTGAAGAAACAGAAACCTCTACATTTATGTCCATGGCTATATTTTGACTTTTGGGATTCTGAACAGAGCTAAATGATGTTCACAATGTTTGTCGAAGACACTGGCATATATCATGGTTCCTTGGACTTTGTAGTCTTGGGTAAGAAAAAAAAAATATAATTGTTTCATTTAATGCCCTTTGCAGATGCTTCCATCCAATGATTGTGTCACTGAAAATCAGCGGTAAAATCTCAAATGTCCAGCAATGCATATTTATTTATTTATTTAATTCAGGACACTCCTGGGAAGCATACTACTCACTATCCACCTGAAATTTTGCCAACAAATCCAGCTTTTTGTTGTTGAAAAGCATCATTCACAGCAGCAGAAAGGGTTGCTCAAGAAAGAATAGCGATGATTCCTCTCTCATTTCCATTCTTACCCTTAGTGACAGCCTAACATATTTACATGGCCCTCAAAAGTTGGATCTACCCCTGGCCTGCACATTGTCATGATAGGTCTTTGCGGCATTTTAAAGTTAGTGTAGCTTTAGATTGTGTTTTATAAGTGTTAGTATTACTTATATCATTTTATAGTTTGCTCTTATTCATTGTAATATTTAACTGTAATTTTAAATGAATCTTTTGTGTTTTAATACATGTACTTTATAATTTTATCAGAATAATTCTGTCTTTACCTTATTTTATTATATCAACATGACTTTTTATTTTTATTTCTATTTTAATGTAATGATAATGTTATTAGTTAT
Organism: Laticauda colubrina; assembly: GCA_015471245.1. Taxonomy (NCBI): domain Eukaryota; kingdom Metazoa; phylum Chordata; class Lepidosauria; order Squamata; family Elapidae; genus Laticauda; species Laticauda colubrina. The sequence goes on from BLBF01000039.1 coordinate 3,105,950, forward strand.
ATGCTGGTCTATGACCAAATAAAACTAACTGATTGAAAGTTGGGTTATTGGGTATGACCTGGCATATGTTACCTTTTTCTGAATAAAAGAAGTATCTGCAATTGGCTAATTGTGTGTTCAGTTTTCTACTCAAAAGCACAGCCATTTCACTAGGTGTTATAATTTCACTATGAATCATTGCACTTTGATAGTAAAATAACTGTGGAACAGCATGTATGACTCCCTTTTCCTTGTTTTAATGTGGATCTCATCATAATTTTCTCAAACTCATTGCTTTTCCAGGACAATTAACTGTAAGTGCCCTCATGTAAGAGCTACATGTGGCTTCACCAGAAAGCCATAGCAGATGGTTTGTATAACCCAATTAAATTCATGTGCATTGCATGAGGCTATTAATTAAACAATCTGGTGGTATAATATGACACATTTTCTTACATCAGCTGACAGGGAATTCAGTAAACGGGGCAAGGGAAAGTTGCAATTGTTTCAGTACATGCTGCTTCTCTTCAGATGCAAGGAATAATCTAAACTAAACCATTTTCCATGAAGCTACATTAAATATCCCATCCCATTTTTCTTGTCTTTCTTCCAAAGTATTTCACACTTTAACTTCACTGTAGTGTTTAGGCAAGTGGTGGGATTCAAATAATTTAACAACCAGTTCTCTGCCCTAATGATTTATTCCAACAACCAGTTCACCAAACTGCTCAGAAAGTTAACAACCGGTTCTCCCAAACTGGTGAGAACTGTCTGAATCCCACCACTAGTTTAGGGGTCTTTTGTTTACTGGTTTTTCCCAGTTTTGATCACTATGTAACTTCTGCATGAAATTTCCAATATTTGCTCTGCAATGTAGATTAGATGATTTTTTTGTAATTTTCATTTATATTATATTGTCATGACCTGCTTTTATATTTCTTTTTTCCTAGGCATTATAGAAATAGGATGCTGAGGAAGCCTTTTGGTCTTGTCCAGCAAGTTTTTTATAATTGTATTTTGTTTTTAAAAATATTTATAACTGAATTAAATATAAATCCATACTCAGAGAATGATATTTGCTATAAGTATATTCAGATATCTTTATCTGTTGGCTATGGATGTGAACATTGTAATTGTGTTACTATAGCACCTCACTGCTGACAATAGAAACAACTACTTTCCCAGCTATTCAGTTTTTATTTGAGTCAGAGAATGTTTGAAGAATCTCCTGAATTCACCTGTAGTAAGAAAAAATATAATATTCATTTTTATTCAACATTATTCCTTCTTCTCCTTCTCCTTCACCTTCTCCTTCTCAAGATTAATTCTTACTTCTTCCTTTCTTTGTGCCATGGAGCCACCAATAGTGAAATGGACTATTGGACAGAACAAAATCTCCTTTTTTTTCTTAATGTACTTGCAGGCAGTCATCAACTGAGGCCCACCTGAATTGTGAACTGTGCTTTCAAAAGTTAAGCCCATGTCACACTGTACCAACGGATGGAAAGAGGATGTAAAATGGAGAGAAACACTTGCCATCTGTTGGTTAACGCGATTCATCCATTCTGTACTCACTGCCTCTGTTTTTAATCCTCTCCATCCGTCCAGAATCCATCGACTGAGGTTCCATCCACTGTTTTGAGCTGCTCAAAACTTTTTGAGAGGAAAATATATCCAACGCGTCCATTCTGCATCCGAAATGCATACGGGGAACATCCGTTCTACATCCGTTGTCATCCGTTATGTGTCCGCTATATCCGCTAGGCGTCCACTGTGCATCCACGCAATTCAAATCCGCTCCAGTGGAAAACGGACACAGGGAGGAAGCGAAACGGACACGGAACGGATGTGCAGCGTTATTAGCACGGACGGAGAAAGGATGGAAGCGGATGCAGCTTTAAAAGAAAGCATTTAAAATGGAAAAACATTCAGAGAGGGAACCTATCTCGGATATTAAGGATGTCTAGAAGATGCCTAGAGGATGCAAAAGGACACACAGTGGAAAACCTATATTGCCAATAAAAAGGGGGAGGAACTCACCTGGATCTCACTTTCAGTCCAGCAGCCCTGCTGTGCAGACCTCTGCAGCCTTCATCTGGCTCTTGCTCTTCCACAGCATCCAGTCATCTCCACCATAGATCGTAACACACTCCTTTTGGTACCCACCATCATTCTGCAACAGTGCGAAGCCATCTACAGGGTCTTTCAACTGTTCTACGGGAAGAAAAGGAGGATCCAAGAAGTATCTGGGTCCGAAGATGGATCGGGAGAAGAGCACAGTATGGACTGTACAACAAGCTGATGGTGGAGCTGAGGAACGAAGACCCTCGTACATTCCAGAACTTCATGTGGATGCCTCCAACCATGTTTGACAAAGTTGTGGAGTGGCTGAGACCCAGGTTGACCAAGGCAAACACCAACTTCCAGCCCAGCCTGGACCCTGGGCTCACGGTGGCACTGACTCTGTGCCACCTGGCCTCAGGGACCACCTACAGGAGCATGCAGTATGGCTGGAGGGGGCCACACAACACCATTAACATTGTGGTCAGAGAGGTGGTGCAGGCCATCATCAAAGAATACCTGGATGAGCTCCTCCAGTGCCCCACCATTGAAGAAGGCTGGAGGAAAGTTGAAGAGCAGTGGTATCAGAGGTGGAACTTCCCAGACACCATTGGAGCCATAGATGTGAAGCACGTGGCCTGCAAAGCTCCAGCCAAGTCAGGGTCCACTTATTTCAACTACAAGGGCTTCTTCAGCATCATCCTCTTCGCCATGGTCGATGCTGACTGCAAGTTCATGTACATCGATGTTTCAGGCAACGGGTCAGCTTCAGATGCCCAGGTATACAACACCACTGAACTCAAGGAGGGGCATGCAACCTCATCATGGGCTTCCCAGATCCAGACCCCCTGCCCAACGACACGCAAGATGTGCCCTAATTCATCATGGGGGATGATGCCTTCTCCCTCCAACCTACCTCATGAAGCCCTATACTTCCAGACTCCTCAGCTGTGAAGAGAGAATCTTCAACTACAGGCTGTCCAGGGCAAGGTGGGTGCAGGAGAACGCCTTTGGCATCCTGGCCAACAGGTTCCAGGTACTTCTCACCACCATGCAGCATCGCCCAGAGACCGTGAGGAGAATCGTGGAAGCTTGCTGCTTCCTGCACAATCTCATGCACACCCGCTACCCAGTGTTGCAGAACAGGCTCATGGACCTCCAACAAGGCAATGGGGACATGGAGCCTGGGGAATGGAGGCAAGGGCAAAACTGATAGACACTAAGGATGTGCAAGGCCCCAAAAGAGCTTCACGTGAAGGGAAGAAGCAGTGCAACCTCCTGAGACACTGGTGCAACTCCCCAGCTGGAGCAGTGGAGTGGCAAGACAGGATGATAGTTGCTTAATGGATGCTTCTTTCAGCCTGTCTCATCACACGGATGAGATTGGGCCATGTATGTTTGGTTGGCCTACAATGAACAGGGCATTTAATAAAGAGTTGTGTTTATGTTGACATGTGTGGATGAATGATTACATTATTATTGATAATAAAGGGCCATAGGTGTGGCACCTGGGAGGGTGGACCATACAGTCCCACTATGCTTGCACTGGAGGTTTATCTATCCCACAGCTATTACCCATCCCAAAGGTATCCGTGCCCATCCCACAGCTATTACCCATCCCAAAGGTATCCCTGCCCATCCCATAGCTATTACCCATCCCAAAGGTATCCCTGCGCATTCCACTGCTATCCTTACCCATCCCACAAGCATGCAAAGGCTTAAACCATTTCTAAAAGTTTCCACCAAGACTTTATTGACAAAAATAAATGAAGCAAGTGTGTGAAGCAAAGATAATCTTTATTAATAACAAGCTGTAAAAAAAAAATGACCCAAGTCAAGTGTCCAAAGCAAAAATAAAGTCAACAGGTAGCCACCCAGTCTCTGGCACTCTTCTTGGACACTCTGAGGCATGCCCAGTCTCAGGGTTGAAGGGTCCAGGTTCTGTGGAGGTGGCTGCTGCTGGAGTGCTGGTCTGAAGTGCCACTGGGGTGCCTGGCCCGGAGAGGACAACAGGGGACGGTGTGTTGAGGAAGCTCTCAGACAGCTGGCTCAGCCCCGTGAAGTTGAGACCCCCTTCCTCCATGAAATGGGGTGTCAGCCCCAATACCATCGTCTATCTGGTCTGCAGCTGGGTGAGGACTGGCGTGGGTGGCATCTGTGGCATGGGTGGCATCTGTGGCATGGCTGTCATCGGTGGCATGGTTGGCATTGGTGGCATCAGTGGCACCGGTGGCGTCCGATGTACCTGTGCCTGGACTGGGAAGGGCTGCTGCCTGTGCTGCTGGACCTCCTGGTAGCCGTAGCCTTGGTAGGGGAGTGCCTGGAAAGCCTTGGAAGGGCAGTGACATCACCTGGGGTGGAGGAGCACGCCTGGACTGGGTGGGAGCAGGTTCAGCTTGGTCTGGAGGGTTGTGAAGAAGATCGGTGATCCTGTCCTTCACCACCTGTTACTGGGATTCCGACATGTTCATGAGGGTCTGGTTGACATAGGTGAGGAAGGACTTGCGGTTGGAGGATGGGGCGTTGGTGTGTACAAGCTGAGAGATCAGATCTACACTGCTCCTGATGGTGTCTCTTATCTCCAGCAGGACAGTGTGGCTCTGCCCCTCCGGTCTGCCTCTCTGCCTTTCTGTGGAGGTAGAGCTGGGGGTGGATACGGGTTGGGCTGTGGTGGAAGTGCCGTCTCCTTTCTCCCACTGCATCAGGGGGTCCTCCATGCGCTCCGCCATGGGTAGTACAACTGTTGGGGGGTTGGGGTCTCCGTCATGGCACGCTCCACAGATACCTGCCTGGACACAGGAGCTGACTCTTTGCCAGAAGTGGACTGGCTCTCAGCAGGCTGTCTGAGAGAGAGGGTTGTGGGAGGAGCTGCTCCTCGGTGGCGGATCTCACCCTCCAAGAAGCTGCACTTGGCCATCACGTAGGTCTCTCTGTCTATCAGCTTGACCGTGGCCTGGTCAGATTTCTTGAGGTGCAGCTTCCCATACCAGGTGTGCATATGCTTCCACCAGCCGAGGAGCACCTTCGAAGTGTAGCCCAGGCTCTTCGCCTTCTCTCTCCAAGCAGCCTGCTTCCTTTTGGTGTCTCGATAGAGCCTGTGCCCCTTCTGCCATAGATACTCCTTCTCCCTCAGCCACTCCACCACCTCCTCCTCATGTTCCTCTTCTATGTTGTATTGCCTCCTCTCCTGTTCATGCGTCTGCCTCTTCCTCCCTTTGGCAGGGGCATATGGGCCCTCATTAGAGGGTCTTTGAGGTTGTAGGGGCTGCTCCTCCACACCAGCAGCAGCAGCAGCAGTAACAACAACAACAGTAGCAGCAAAAGCAGAACCAGCAGGACCAGGAGCACCAGCAGGACCAGGAGCACCAGCAGAACCAGGAGCACCAGCAGGACCAGCAGGAGCAGGAGCAGCCAGCAGAGTAAGCACCAGCAGGACCAGAAGGAGCAGGAGCAGCGCCAGCAGAGTAAGCACCCGCAGAAGCACCAGCACCAGGAGCAGCATCAGCAGAAGCACCACCTCCAGAAGCAGCATCAGCAGAAGCCCCAGCACCAGAAGATCGAGCCCGGGCAGCAGAAGCCCCAGCAGAAGTAGTGTCAGGGCCAGGGGGTAGGAGGGTGGCCCTGTCCCTCTTGCCAGGGCTGGCAGCAGATGGCAGAGGCTTTCGTTTCTTTCCCATTGTTGTTGGGTTGCTGGCTGGCTGGCTGGCTAGCAAGCTGTGTCTGGAAGCAGGTCTTTCCTCTGAATGGTGACCTGCTTGGGAGCTGCTTCCCTTTATATCCATGGGGCTGATGCAATGCATCCTCCCTGCATGCGCAGTGAACGCTAGGCATCCGCTAGGCATCTGCTAGGCATCCGCTAGGCATCCGCTAGGCTTCTGCTTTGCATCCACTTCATCCGCTTGGCATCCACTGTGCATCCGCTTCATCCGCTCGGCATCCACTCTGCATCCTCTCTTTCTTTCCGCGTCTGCTTTGCTGTGCTCCCCCAGAAGCCTTGAGGATGTGCCACCCGCTCCCATCCACTTCCATCTGCTAGGCTTCCGTGGAGCATCCACTTTCCATCCGCCCTACGTCCTCCCTCTGTCCATTCCTTTCCCTGTTGTCCGCTCTGGTTATGCAAATTCGGGGCACTTTTGAGAGAGGATAACAACAGATGGAACATTTTTCTCGTTCGCTGTGTCCTTTTTACAAACGTTCGCATTCAGTGTGACAGGGCCTTTAAGTGGGAGAACAGCAGCCTGGAAATAAATTATCTCACAAATTGTAACTGCTTGTTGCCTGTCCTATATAATCTCAGGATGAGACTGTAGATATGTGGAAAAAAAATGTTGTAAACTATGTCTTAATTTTTATGTTGGCCATACAAAGTAACTTAGTAGTAAGGCCAGGAAATTGACTTAAAAAGTTTTAATTGGAAGAAAACATTTAAGTTAAAATACAGCTGCTGACAGTAGCAATGAAAACAAAGAAAAAAAAAACTTATGAGACCCATGCTTCTGAAATAGCACATTTTCTCTTGGCTTTTCTTTTCTTTTTCTTTCTTAAACAATTTCCCTTCCATAGATTTCAATCAAAGGGATATGTTGACCATTCTCATCATGTCTTTATTCTTTCCATTTCCTTTTTTTCAAAAATACTTTAATACAACAAAGAAATTAAGAAACATATGATATACATGATAACCATGTGTTATAACATTATTTTTTTAACAAGGAAAAATGGGAGTGGAAATTCTGAAATTTATGTTATAAACAGACAAATGCCAAACTTTGATCAAATTGCTCTTGGCTTCTTTGCCAAACGTATCAAAGAAAATGATAAATAATTAAAAATAAACAAAAATTTACTTAAAATATGAACAAAAGCATAGCTCAATAATTGACTGAAGTAAAAGATGCATTTAAGTTACACTATGGAGTAATATCTGTTTGCACTAATGAAAAGTATATAGCTAATGTACTGCATGTATACAGATTGACTCAGCCTTCCTTCCTTTCGAGGTCAGTAAAATGAGGAGCCCTGATTGTTAGGGGTAATATGCTGATTCTATAAACCGCTTAGAGAGGGCTGTAAAGCACCATGAAGCAGAATATAAGTCTAAGTGCTATTGCTATATATTGCTGATATAATCAAGAACCAGTAGCATAGTCTGAAGTCATGTTAATAATCCAATGAACTTTAGTCCAACTAAAAATAGTAAGATATTGCCCAAACCAAGTTATATTTCTAGTTTGGGAAGGAAGCACAGCTGAACACTTTTCTGAATCTTCGGACAGTTGAGATTTTTTCCTTTGTCCTCAGGATGGTAAAATATAACAACCTCCAGATGCAGTAAAAAAGGTAGAAACATATCGGGGTTTAGCACATTCTTTTCTTAGAAGGAAGAAATAGGTTGTTAAAATAATTTTAAGAAACCTCCACAAAATCAATATCTTCTCGATATGTCCCAGAGTAAGAAATCCTAAAGTACTTTCTCCAATAATCCTTTTGACCTGATTCCAAACCATAGTGAGCTAGCTCTTCTTCCTGATTGTGTAATATGCCATATTTCTGGCAGAAATAGACTCAGAATTAGTGCCTGAATGCCACTGATAAAACCCAAGGGGAAGTCTTACTTAAAATGAAGAAAAAGATCAAGTTGTGATTAATCAATTCACAGAACAACAGAATGAGAAGGAGGAGCTGAAATTATGCATATATTTTTCAAAGATCTTCTAAGTCTTTGTGAAATAACAATTGCTAGCTCTGCTGTTATGAAAGCTGTCTAGGTTAATATTTCTAAAAGACATCCATAATTTTAAAAGGTCATTGCTTTGTTTACAAGTCTTTGGCTTTATGAAGAAGTGATGATTAGACTGAATTGCAAAAGAGACCCCTGAGAGAAAACTTCTGATTTGCAAGGATCTAATGGGTAAATGAAGCTGCCTGTTCAGATTCTTTTCCAAGGTCAAGATTATCAGACACTATGATACCACTATTTACATACATAACAAAATGGTTTGGGCTTTTTAAAAAATAGTATATTTTTTCTCCATGTATTAAAACTGGAATCACAAACAGAATGACAAAGAAACTTTAGAAGGCCTCTCCTTCTCTTTCCCCTAGCATAAATTTATTATTTTTATCAATACAACTTACTTTCTTCACTTCTCCTACACTGAAAAAATTAAATTTAGAAAAAAATTTATTATTCTGCCAAAATGAATTGTCTCTAGAAGTAAATGTTACAGTTTAAACATCATTGCTCTGGGTCTACCCGGCACACTTAGAATTCTCATCTCTGCTCTGGTCTGAGTAAATTGGAAGTTAACAGGCATGAAATCATTGGGGCTCATTTTAAAGCACTTTTTTGGACCTCAAGTGCTGTGAGGTTTGTGTGTATATTTGAAACAGGGGTCCTATACTCCTTTTAACATTAGGGTTGTCCTCTTCCCCATTTAAACTAATGCCCAAACTGACAGCCTTTGAGCCATTTATTTTTTCTAGGAATCAGAGAGTTCATTAATGAGCATCCTAATTCTGTTTTTAGCACCTATTTTCAAATAAAATGGCATGGGAATTGAAGAAAATAAATATTCTGCTCATTCTGCTTACTCTGTGAATAGCTTACTCTAAATATTCTGCTTACTCTGTGAATACCCAGAGGGCACATGGGGGCTATATTTTAGTTCAGTTTTCTATCATACAGAGAATTCAATGGATCAGTTGTCATTAAAAGCAAGCTGAGCGAGCTTCTGCCTTATTATCTTATTTTTGCGTAGCTAAAACCATGATACAACTTTTGCTGACATGTCTTTTTCATTTACTTATAACTTATAAATATATAATGTTATTTACAATTAGATTTTTCTTGATCATTACTCCTTATAATATGTCTAAATATATGTATGAGGGATTCTGGCTTTTCACATTTCTATCTATCTATCTATCTATCCATCCATCCATCCATCCATCCATCTATCTATCTATCTATCTATCTATCTATCTATCTATCTACCTCTCAATCATCAAATCATATATCTGTCCATCCATCAATCCATCATCATAGCTTTACTCGTTACTTTTTACAAGGTTCTTTTGAGAGCTTAAATTGTACTTTGGATCTTATTGTGATATATTTTCTTCCTTCATGGATTAATAATGTCTAGCAATGTATTGCTCAGTTGAAAAGTTCACCATAACCATTTCTTAACACAAATTGGCTAAGGCTGTAGAAAATTTTCCACATTTATCATCTGAGAAAGTAATCATATTGTTTTTAGTGTGATTTTTCAAAAGTCAAGGTATTAAAGTATCTGCAAAATATACTGTATGTTAAAAAATAATCTTGTTGACTGTAAAGCCCCTGTCACACTGCACCAACGGATGGAAAGAGGATGTAAAATGGAGAAAAACACTTGCCATCCGTTGGTTAATGCAATGCATCCGTTCTGTACTCACTGCCTCCGTTTTGCTTCCTCTCTATCCGTCCAGCATCCGTCTATTGACGTTTCATATGCTCAGAGGGTTTTGAGCTGCTCAAAACTTTTGCTCAGAAAATGTATCCAATGCGTCTGTTCTACATCCGCTAGGCATCCGCTAGATCTGTTCTGCATCCGTTACGCATCCGCTATATCCACTAGGCATCCGCTACGCATCCGTGCAACTCAATCCGCTCCAGCGGTAAACAGACGCAGGAAGGAACCGGAACGGACGCAGAATGGATGCAGAACGGATGCAGAATGGATGGAGAAAGGATGAAAGTGGATGCAGCTTGCAAAGAAAGCATTTAAAATGGAAAAAACGTTCGCAGAGGTGACCTATCTCGGATATTAAGGATGTCTAGAGGATGCCTAGAGGATGCAAAAGGACACACATAGGGGAAAACCTATATTGCCTATAAAAAGGGGGAGCAACTCACCTGGATCTCACTTTCAGTCCAGCAGCCCTGCTGTGCAGACCTCTGCAGCCTTCATCTGGCTCTTGCTCTTCCACAGCATCCAGTCATGTCCACCATGGATCGTAACACAGTCCTTTTGGTAGCCACCATCATTCTGCAACAGTGCGAAGCCATCTACAGGGTCTTTCAACTGTTCTACGGGAAGAAAAGGAGGCGGCCAAGAAGCGTCTGGGTCCGAAGATGGATCGGGAGAAGAGCAGAGTATGGACTGTACAACAAGCTGATGGTGGAGCTGAGGAATGAAGACCCTCGTGCATTCCAGAACTTCATGAGGATGCCTCCAGCCATGTTTGACGAAGTTGTGCAGCAGCTGACACCCAGGTTGACCAAGCAGAGCACCAACTTCTGCATCAGCCTGGACCCTGGGCTCAAGGTGTCACTGACTCTGTGCCACCTGGCCTCATGGACCACGTACAGGAGCATGCAGTAGAGCTGGAGGGTGCCACACAACACCATCAGCATTGTGGTCAGAGAAGTGGTGCAGGGCATCATCGAAGAATACAAGGAGGAGCTCCTCCAGTACTCCTCCACTGAAGAAGGATGGAAGAAAGTTGCAGAGCAGTGATATCAGAAGTGGAACTTACCACACACCGTTGGAGCCATAGATGGCAAGCACGTGGACTGCAAATCTCCAGCCAACTCGGGATCCACTTATTTCAACTACAAGAGCTTCTTCAGCATCATTCTCTTCGCCATGGTCGATGCTGACTACAAGTTCATGTACATCGATGCTTCAGGCAACAGCTCATCTTCAGATGCCCAGGTATACAACACCACTGACCTCAAGGAGGGGCTGGAACGCAACCTCATCGTGGGCTTCCTAGATCCAGACCCCCTGCCCAACGACACGCAAGATGTGCCCTACTTCATCGTGGGGCATGATGCCTTCTCCCTCAGAACCTATTTCATGAAGCCCTACACCTGCAAATGCCTCACCCGTGAAGAGAGAATCTTCAACTACAGCTGTCCAGGGCAAGGCAGGTGGAGGAGATCACCTTTGGCATCCTGGCCAACAGGTTCCAGGTACTTCTCACCACCATGCAGCATTGCCCACAGACCGTGAGGAGGATTGTGGAAGCTTGCTGCATCCTGCACAATCTCATGCGCACCCACTACCCAGTCTTGCAGAACAGGCTTGTGGACCATCAACAAGGCAATGGGGACATGGAGCCTGGGGAGTGGAGGCAAGGGCGAAACCTGATAGACACTCAGGATGTGCAAGGCCCCAACAGAGCCTCATGTGAGGCAAAGAAGCAGCGCAACCTCCTGAAACACTGGTGCAACTCCCCAGCTGGAGCAGTGGAGTGGCAAGACAGGATGGTAAATTCTTAATGGATGCTTCTTTCAGCCTGTCTCATCACATGGATGAGATTGGGCCATGTATGTTGGGTGGGCCTACAATGAAGTGGGCATTTAATAAAGAGTTGCGTTTATGTTGACATGTGTGGATGAATGATTAAATTTTTACTGATAATAAAGGGCCAAAGGTGTGACACCTGGAAGGGTGGACCATAGAGTCCTACTATGCTTGCACTGAAGGTTTATCTATCCCACAGCTATTACCCATCCCAAAGGTATCCCTGCCCATCCCACAGGTATCTTAACCCATCCCAAAGGTATCCCTGCCCATCCTACTGCTATCTTAACCCATCCCACAAGCATTCAAAGGCTTAAACCATTTCTAAAAGTTTCCACCAAGACTTTATTGACAAAAATAAATGAAGCAAGTGTGTGATGCAAAGATAATCTTTATTAATAACAAGCTGTAAAAGAAAGATGACCCAAGTCAAGTGTCCAAATAAAGTCAACAGGTAGCCACCCAGTCTCTGGCACTCCTCTTGGTCACTCGTTGGGTGTGCCCAGTCTCAGGGATGAAGGGTCCAGGTTCTGTGGAGGTGGCTGCTGCTGGAGTGCTGGTCTGAAGCACCACTGGGGTGCCTGGCCCCGAGAGGACAAAAGGGGATGGTGTGTTGAGGAAGCTCTCAGACAGCTGGCTCAGCCCCGTGATGTTGAGAGCCCCTTCCTCCATGCCATGGGGTGTCAGCCCCAGTACCGATGACAGATGTACTGAGGCCAGGGTTGGCTGTGGGGTGGAGGAAGGAGCAGTGTAGTGGGGCTGTCTGGTCTGCAGCTGGGTGAGGGCTGGCGTCGGTGGAATCGGTGGCGTGGGTGGCATCGGTGGCATGGGTGGCATCAGTGGTGTGGGTGGCATTGGTGGCATCAGTAGAACCGGTGGCAAAAATGGCATCTGATGAACCTGATGCCTGGACTGGGAAGGACTGCTGCCTGTGCTGCTGGAATTCCTGGTAGCCGTAGCTTGGAATGTGAGGGCCTGTGGAAAGCCTTGGAATAGGAGTGACATCACCTGGGGTGGAGGAGCAGACCTGGACTGGGTGGGAGCAGGTTCATCTGGGTCTGGAGGATTGTGAAGCAGATCGGTGATCCTGTCCTTCACCACCTGGTACTGGGGTTCCACCATGTCCATGAGGGTCTGGTTCACATAGGTGAGGAAGGACTTGCGGTTGGAGGATGAGGAGTCGGTGTGGACCAGCTGAGAGATCAGATCTATGCTGCTCCTGATGGAGTCTCTTATCTCCAGCAGGACAGTGTGGCTCTGCCCCTCCTGTCTGGCTCTCTGCCTTTCTGTGGAGGTGGAGCTGGGGGTGGATGCGGGTTGGGCTGTGGTGGAAGTGCCATCTCCTTTCTCCCACTGTGCCAGGGGTCCTCCACGTGCTCTGCCACGGGTACTACAGCTGTCGGGGAAGTCTCCGTCATGGCACACTCCATAGATATCTGCCTGGAGACAGGAGCTGACTCTCGGCTGGAAGAGGACTGGCTCTCAGCAGGTTGCTTGAGAGAGAGGGTTGTGAGAGGGGCTGCTCCTCGGTGGTGGATCTCACCCTCCAGGAAGCTGCACTTGGCCATGACGTAGGTCTCTCTGTCCATCAGCTTGACTGCGGCCTGGCCAGATTTCTTGAGGTGCAGCTTCCCGTACCAGGTGTGCATGTGTTTTCACCAGCCGAGGAGCACCTCTGAAGTGTAGCCCAGGCTCTCCACCTTCTCTCTCCAAGCAGCCTGCTTCCTTTTGGTGTCTCTATAGAGCCTGTGTCCCTTCTGCCATAGATACTCATTCTCTCTCAGCCACTCCAGCACCTCATCCTCATGTTCCTCTTCAATGTTGTATTGCCTCCTTTCCCGTTCTCACTTATGCCTCTTCCTCCCTTTGGCAGGACCACATGGGCCCTCATCAGAGGGTCCTCCAGGTTGTAGGGGCTGCTCCTCCACACCAGCAGCAGCAGCAGCAAAAGCAGGACCAGGAGGACCAGCAGCAGCAGCAGAACCAGCAGCACTAGCAGGACCAGCAGGACCAGGTTCAGCAGCAGCAGCAGCAGAGTAAGCATCAGCAGGACCAGCAGGACCAGGAGCACGAGCAGGACCAGGAGCACGAGCAGGACTAGGAGCACCAACAGGACCAGCAGGATGAGGAGCAGCGCCAGCAGAGTAAGCACCAACAGAAGCACCAGCACCAGGAGCAGTGCCAACAGAGTAAGCACCAACAGAAGCACCACCACCAGAAGCAGCTTCAGCAGAGTAAACACCAGCAGAAGCACCACCGCCAGAAGCAGCATCAGCAGAGTAAGCACCAGCAGAAGCACCACCGCCAGAAGCAGCATTGTCAGCTCCTCCAGAAGCAGAAGCAGCAGAAGCCCCAGCCCCAGAACAGCGAGCCCGTGCTGCAGAAGCCCCAGCAGAAGCAGAGTGAGGGCCAGGGGGTGGGAGGGTGGCCCTGTCCCTCTTGCCAGGGCTGGCAGCAGATGGCTGAGGCTTTCTCTTCTTCTCCATGGTTGTGGGATTGCTGGCTGGCAGAAAGGCTGGCAGGCAGGCAGGCAGGCTGGCAGGCAGGCTGGCAGGAAGGCAGACAGCAAGGCTGGCAGGCAGGTTGGCAAGAAGGCTGGCAGGCAGGCTTGAGAGCTGTGTCTTTCCTTTGAATGTTGACCTGCTTGGGAGCTGCTTCCCTTTATATCCACGGGGCTGATGCAATGCATCCTCCCTGCATGCGCATTGAACGCTAGGCATCCGCTAGGTATCCACTAGTCTTCCGCTTGGCTTCCGCTAGGCTTCCATTCTGCATCCGCTTCATCCGCTCAGCATCTGCTGTGCATCCGCTTCATCTGCTCGGCGTCCACTCTGCATCCGCTGTATCCATTCCACGTCCGCTTTTCTGCAGTCCCCCGGAAGCCTTGCGGATGTGCCATCTGCTCTCCTCCGCTTCCATCCGCTAGGCTTCCATGGAGCATTCGCTTTCCATCCGTCCTACATCCTCCCCCCCTCCGTTCCTTTGCGTGTTGTCCGCTCTGTTTATGCAAATTCGGGGCACTTTTGAGAGCGGATAACAACGGATGGAACATTTTTCTCATCCGCTGTGTTCTTTTTACAAACGTTTTGCATCCGCCGGCCAGTGTGACAGGGCCTTAAAGTAGATTGTTTTTTCTGTTAAAATATTATATTTTAAAAATATTATAAAATTACTGACTTTATGAATTTTTTTTTTTGCTATATCATATTTAAATGACTGTAAAGTAATATCTACAATATTGGAAATAGTAATACGTAAACATTAAAAAGAAGGCTCTTGTTAAAAATGTATTATGTGTATTCAACTATGTTCTTTTATTTATTTCTATCTTTGTTATAGTATTTGCAGCTCTCCTTTCTTTTTTTATTAACTGCAGAGTCTGCAGTTCATGTTCCTAGTCTGAGATATGTAAAGGTCAATGTGAGAAAGAAGAGAAATATTAAAAAGTCAATGTTGAATACTGGAGGAGTACTAGATGCTGAGGGTACTTGCAGAAAAGAATAAAATGAGCATCTAGAAAAATGAGTATTAATTAGAATACTGTGTGATCTTATTTATGTCTGCTATGAATCAAAAAATAAAAATTACTTGCAACTCTGAATAATTCAGTTTTTGTTGGCATGACTAAGAAATATAAATGACCGAATGTAACTTGATGTCTTCAGCATTTAAACTGTGTTCTTCAGTGAGCTGAAAATAAGGTACATTGACAAATTTTAAGAAAATTCCCAAGGAATTGAGAGGAAATTATTCAATTTTACAGGTCTGCTACTCCTTGGTAAAATTATTTTAACGGAACAGTTCGGTTCCATTATGAATTCATATGATTGCTTTAAATAGAGCAGCCTTTCAGCCTCATTTTTTCCCTAGTTGGAATGAGGATGTTACTTACAAATATGTATTGCTTCAACATGGCCCCTGAAAAAAAAATTGTATGCATCCCAATGATCTCTGAAATATCATTGGACAATTTAGATTCACATTGGTTTACTGCTGAGGAAATCTGATTCAGCTATCTCTAGAATTCACCTGTTATAATTTATGAATTTTGTCCAACTTACAACTATTTGTTTACCACCCATTCAAGATGGGTGAGTTGATGACAATGAACAGTGTTCAGTGACACTGTAAAAAGTGAGTTATGACCAGTCCTCATCCTTATGCTTATCACAGCATCTCCACAGTCATGTAATCAAAATTAACACAGATGAAAACTGACATGTATTTACAATGGTTGCAGCATCCCAAGGTCACATGATTACCATTTTCAAATTTCTCAGCCAGCTTCCAACAAGCAAAGTCAATGGGAGAACCTGGATTATTGGTTAATGACTGCATGATTCACTTAGCAACTTAGTGATTTGTTAACCATGTCAAAAATGTTATAAAATAGGCCATGACTCACTTAACAACTGCCTTGCTTAGCAATGGAAATTATGGTCCCAGTTGTGATTCTAGGTTAAGCACTACCTATATGCAAATCTGAACCATAATGTTAATACATATTTGTCCTGTTTAACAAAATATTTGTATGTACTGCAAAATATTTAAAGAATTTTCCTCCTCTCAAGAAGGAAAGTTGAAAGTGCTAATAGCCCACAAAAACTTGTCGAACAAAGAATAAGATTATAAATGCAACAATTTTCCATTCAAAAGAGCAAGTTAATCAACAGTAGAGAATTCATTAATAACATATTAACAATGAGGAAACTTAATTATGTTAAGTCTATGAACAACAATGACAAAGAACAAATCAACACCAGCTATATTTTATTCCAGTATTTCACTTAGGCACAGACAGCACAATTTTTGAATCAACCATTTCAAATAGTGCTATTTTATTCTTACTTTCTTTCTTTAATCAAGAGGTAAAGAAAAAGTTGAGGAGTATGAAGCCCATGTGCTACTTGCAATTTATGTTCGACTTTTATAACGTATTGCTCGACCTTCTTTTAACATTAGGTTGTTGAGACATGAAATCTGTTACTGTTGCTCAAAGCTATTATTCCCTGCACAGAATCTTATTTTTAAATGTTTATCTTACTCACAATTCAACTAGTTATTGCACTTAATGAGGGGGGGAGTCTGAAATGGTAACATGATTTCCTATTTCTTCTGCAGTTGCAGTGTTATTGTGTGGCTGGTGTATCATTTATATACTTGCACCATTAACTATAAATTATAAAGCCCATATGCCCCCATCAATTTTTCATGTAGAGTTGAAATGTTCTTCAGAGATCATCCCAGCCAACTCAGTCTGGTCCAATATCTGCTATTACAACTCTGTATCTGTAGAAGAGACAAATTCTCAGAGTGGAATCAAAAGAGGAATCAGAACAGAATAACAGAAGGGAACTTGTAGGTCATCTCATCCAACTCCCTGCCCAAGCAGGAGACCCTACACCATTTCTGACAGTCCAGTCTCTTCTTGAAAGCTTCCAGTGATGGAGTTCCCACAACTTCTGAAGTCCATGGATGTTCTGTTTTCCAGGCAAGAAAGCTTGACTTCCACCAGGAATTTCCTTCCTCTTCTACACTTCCTGTTCAATCCACAGCCCTACTTCATTCTGGGGACCAAGTTAACTAAGAATCAGTCTGAAGTGATTCAAGTCAATGTCAATTAAATTTTATCTAGTGCCAATTTAATGCTAATCACTAGTTGACTAGATCTTTGTGTTTAGGCATGAAGCATAAATCTTAACTGGAAATTAATGTGTGGTCCTGATTCTTTACACCTGACAATATTTATTGATTTAATGAATTAATTTGATTTGTCAATCACTTACAAGATAATAGGCATAAGGATAAACATAGTTATGAATAAAAGAAATGAGTACATATAAGAAAAATAAAAGAAACAATAGGACAGGGATGGTAGGCACGTTGGTGTGCTTATGCACGCCCCCTACATAATATCTGAGTCCAACTTTCAAAATTTCTGGATGAGGAATTCTGAGAGTAAAAGTCCACACACCTTAAAAGTGCTAAGCTTGATAAACACTGAACTACAACATTTTAAAATTAACAATTATTAATTATTACTTTATTACCATTTGACTCTAAGGGAAATACCAACATTACAGTTTTCTAATGTGAAAATATAGATGCTAGAATACACATTCTGAGTTCCAAAGTAAGGATGTCTACAAGTTTTTCTCATTTCTACTCTGCAAAAAGCCAAAGTAGTGCATGAATATTTTTCTTAAGGAAAGTGCCAGCATCAGAATTATTAGTACATAGAGCCCTAGCCACTTGCTGTTTGACAGGGCAAATTAATTTTTCTCACACTGTCCGACATAAATATCTTGTCCTTGCATGGAAGGTTACTTATTTTATTGTGTCCTTCACAGACACCATATTTTTTCCCTTGAAAAATTTAGCACACAGTTGCCCTAACCAAGCTGGAAGCATGGATCCTTGCAAAAAAACAAACTACAGCAATAAATACTTCATGAAAAAGAAAACCAGAGAATTTTACTCAAGGGACAGCTCCTGAAGACATCTTCAAGGAACAGGAATGCACAATTCAATCTGAACAATATTCCTCCTTGTTCTTTCGTATATTTTTTTAATGTTGCTGTAACAGTGTATAAAATGAAATAGCTATCTATGTTCAAAAGTTGGGTTTTGTGAAGACTGTATAATTATGAGGGTCTATCCAAAGACAGCATTGCTTAGGTTAATGTTTTCTAGCCTTGGTTAATTCCAGTTATGTATTTTTAAATTCCAGCATTGTCCCACTTGCCTGGCCATTACTGACAATGCTAAAAATTGAAGTTAAGATCCCTGGAAGTTAGTTTGCATGTGAGAAACTGATTTGCACAGAATAATAGAACAATAGAATTGGAAGAAGCTTTCTAGTCCAACTCCCTGCTCATCATTTCAGACAAATGGTTGTACAACCTGTTCTTGAAGATCTCCAGTGATTGACCTCCTCCAACTTTTGAAGGCATGCAGTTCCACAGATTAATTGTTCTAGCTGTCAGGAAACTTCTCTTTATTTCCAGGGTAGTTTTCCCTTTGATTAGTTTCCATCCATTTATTAGAAATAATAATTTATTTGTTACAATAATGTATAATTATTGATAATTTATAAATTAAGTTATTATAAATCACCCTCAGTGGGAAGTGGTATTGAGATTTTTTTTTGCTTTTTTCTCTTATTCATAAAATTGACAAGGAAAGCTACACAAAATAGCATCAATACACTACTGCACAAAACATGTGTGCTATATTTAATTAATTGAAAAGAAAGTTGAAGATTGAAACTATGGTGAAAGGGATATGCAAACTGGAAGCTACAGATTTTTAGACATTGTGCTTTGTAAGAAAGTGGCATGTATGTGCTAAGTTCAACACTTGAAATAATATGAATAAGGTAAAAAAGGAAAGTATTGGGAGGACAACAATTTTTCATCCTTATTAAGTATAACAAAGGAAATCTGGATGTGGGATTCAGAAATGATAAGATAATGCTTTATTTTACCTAAACATGTCAGACCAACTGAAATCCACAAAGAACGCATGGATATATCAATAGAAGAGAAGAGAAGAGAAGAGAAGAGAAGAGAAGAGAAGAGAAGAG
>BLBF01000039.1:3124880-3160422 GCA_015471245.1 Laticauda colubrina
GAAGAGAAGAGAAGAGAAGAGAAGAGAAGAGAAGAGAAGAGAAGAGATGGAAGGGAACTTGGAGGTCTTCTAATCCAACCCCTGTTCAGGCAACTCCTGGCAACCCCTGAGATATCAGAACACTGTTATTATGTCACCCCTAGTTCTTCTTTTCATTAAACTAGACATATCCAATTCCAGCAACAGTTCTTTATGTTTTAGCCTTCAGTCCCCTAATCATCTTTGTTGGTCTTCTCTGCACTCTTTCTAGAGTATCAACATCTTTTTTACATCATGGTAATCAAAACTGGATGCAGTATTCCAAGTGTGGCCTTACCAAGGCATTATAAAGTGGTGTTAACACTTCACGTGACCTTGATTCTATCCCTCGATTTATGTAGCCTAGAACTGTGTTGGCTTTTTTGGTAGTTGCAGCACACTGCTGGCTCATATTTAAGCAGTTGTCCACTAGGACTCCAAGATCCCTCTCACAGTTACTACTAATTGACTGAGGTACCACCTATAATGTACCTGCGCATTTGGGTTTTCTTGCCTAAATATAGAACTTACTTTTTTCACTATTGAATTTCATCTTGTTAGATAGTGCCCAATGTTCAAGACTGTCAAGATCCTTCTGAATCTTAAGCCTATCATCTGGAGCACTGGCTATTCCTGACAGTTCGGTGTCACCTGCAAATTTAATGAATTCCCCATCTATCCTGTCATCTATATCATCGATGAAGAGGTTGAAGAGTACTGGGCTTAAAACAGAGTTTTGGGGTACACCACTGCATACTTCCCTCCATGTAGATGGAGTTTTTTTAATGTGATTGGTCAGCCAGTTATGAATTCATCTGGGGGTGATGTTATCTAACCCATATTTTATCAAGTAGTAGATGGTGGTCTACTTTGTCACATGCCTTGCTGAAATCCAAGTATATTACATCTACAGCATTCCTGTTGTCCACCAATTTTGTCTCCGTGTCACAGAATGCAATAAGATTTGTCTGGCATAATCTGTTTTTGACAAAAACCAAGTTGGCTTTTGGTTATGGCTTTGTTTGCCTCTGGGTATTCACAAATTTGTTATTTGATAATCTTTTCCAGAATTTTCCCAGGTAGTGGGGTCAGGCTGATAAAATCTGTAGTTTCCTGGATCTATTTTTTTTCATTTTTAACATGATTGATTTTAAGGCACAATATTACTAAAAAGGAATGAGGAATCTGCTGTAATAGCATACTCACATACATGATTGGATACTGATTTTCAATATGCTTTGCTTTGGTAAATATACTTGACTTTGCATTTAGCAATAAATAAAACAATCACTGAACTGAACTTTGAATGGGAAACATATTCTTGCCCACTTCATTATATTGCAAGAAAGCTGGTAACTGTATTTCTACTTGGGTCAAATAATGTTTTTTGTTACCTTACTATCAACTTATTCGCTTTTATTTTTATTTTATTTTTTTGAGATATTTAGGAATCAAGTAAATGAAAAAGCATGATTATTATTTCCAATTGGCTACTCCAAGTTGAAATTAAAAAGCTACATAGAACTTTCAGGTCTTTGGGTGAACATCTGAAGGCCACAGATAACCCCACATGCTTTTAAATTTTGTTCCTAAAATCCTACCGTATGTTTTTGTATTATATGAAGAGACAAAGGATATATTTATCTGGTAACTCCATAATAATATTGATCTGCATTTTCAATGCAGTAGTGTGAGAATTTTCCATATTGTTTGTAAAGGCCTGGTCCCATTGGCCGACGGACGCAAAACGTATGCATAAAGGACACAGTGGATGAGAAAAATTTTGGGGGTGGCTCCATCCGTTGTCATCCGCTCCAAAAAGTGGCAAAAATTTGCATAAACAGAACAGAAAAGAACGGATGTGGGTAGTATGTAGCGGGGATGTTAAACGGATGTTCATAGGAAGCCTAGTGGATGGAAGTGGATGACAGTGGATGGAAGCGGATGACACCTCCGAAGGGGTTCCGGGGAAGAATTTCAAAGCCGACACATAGCAGAAGGGGTGGATGCATAGAGGATGAAGCGGATGCATCACGGACGCCTATAGGAAACAAAGCGGATACTGCATGGATGTATATCGGATGCAAAACATTCACTGTGCATGCGGGGAGTATGAATTGAGTCAGCTCCGTGGATATAAAAGGATACAGCAGGCACGCAGTCAGCATAGAGGGGAAAGATGTGCTGCCACATACATCTTTCAGGAACACCATGGTTCGTCAGTCAGGGAAGAAGAGGAAGCCCGTGTCTACTCATTCCAGCCCTGGCAAGGTGAAGAAGGCCAGAACCAGCATCCCACACCCTGGCAAAGACTCTGAACCTGCTGCTGCTGCTGCTGCTGCTGCTGCTTCCGCTGCTGCTTCTGCTGCTGCTTCTGCTGCTGCTGCTGATGTTGCTGCTGCTGCTGCTGCTGTGGTGGACCAACTCCAAGGCCCTCAAAGCCCTGCTGCTGAAGGCCCTGCTGCTGAAGGCCCTGAAGGCCCTGCTGTTCAAGCCCCCGAAAGCCCTGCTGCTGAAGCCCCTGAAGGCCCTGCTGCTCAAGTCCCTGAAGGCCCTGCTGCTCAAGCCCCTGAAGGCCCTGCTGCTCAAGCCCCTGAAGGCCCTGCTCAAGCCCCTACCAGAGGGAGGAAGAGACAAGGCAAGGAGAAGGGAGAGAGGAAACAGTACACCATTTCTGAAGAGCATGAGGATGAGGTGCTGGAATGGCTGAGGGAGAACGAGTACCTCTGGAGAAAGGGCCACAGACTGTATCGAGACACCAAGAAGAAGCAGGCAGCTTGGAGAGACAAGGCAGAGAGCCTGGGGTACACTGCAGAAGTACTCCTTGGATGGTGGAAGCACATGCACACCTGGTATGGCAAGCTACACCTCAAGAAATCTGGGCAGGCTGCTTTCAAGCTCACTGACCGGGAGATGTACATCATGGCCAAGTGCAGTTTCCTGGAGGGTGAGATCTGCCACTGAGGAGCAGCCCCTCTGACACCCCTCTCCCTCAGACAGCCCACAGACAGTCAGTCCTCTTTCAGCCATGAGCCAGCTACCCTGTCCAGGCAGGTGTCTTCAGAGGGCCCCACAGCAGAGACCCCCCTGACAGCTGCACTCCCCATGTTGGCAGACTTGGAGGATCCCATGGAGGATGACACAAATGGAGGAAGAAGCAGCAGCGACCAGAGGCCAACCTGCCCCCATCCCCACCCCCAGCTCCAGAGCATGCAGGCAGAGAGGCAGATTGGAGGGCCAGGACCACAGACCACAGTGTGCTGTTGGAGATCAGGGACACAATCAAGACCAGCACAGAACTTCTCTCTCAGCTGGTCCACTTGGACAGAGCATCCTTGGGCCGCCACACCTTCATCACCTACGTGAGCAACACCCTCAGGGACCTGCCCATGGCCCAGTACCAGGTGATGAAGGAGAAGATCACAGCACTTCTGCACAACCCTCAAGGCCCAGCTGAAGCTGCTCCTACCCAGTCCAGGTCTGCTCCTCCACCCCAGGCGATGTCACAGCCCTTCCACGGCTTTCAACAGTCCCTCACCTACCAAGGCTACGACTACCAGGACTTCCCACAGCAGAAGCAGAACTTCCCAGTCCAGGCCCAGGTTCATCGGATGCCACAGACGCCAGTCCTCACCCAGCTGCAGACCAGACAGCCCCACTACACTCCTCCCAACCCTTCCTCCACCCCACAGCCAAGCCTGTCAATGGACAATCTGTCATCAGTATTGGGCCTGACATCTCAAGTCCTTGATGAGGGGCCTCTCAAACTCACAGGACTGAGTCAGCTCTCGGATAGCTTCCTGAACACACCATCCCCTTGGGGCCAAGCACCCCAATGGTGCCTCAGACCAGCACTCAAGCCACAGCCACCTCCACAGCCCCTGCCTGCTTAACAGCTGAGACTATGGACATAACTCAGAGTGACTGAGAATAGTGTCAGAGATTGAGTTGTTTACTTGTTAAGTTTATCTTTGCTTAAGACAGTTTACTGGGTTCATTTTGCTTATTTAACACAGTCATAAAGTTTACCTAAGAAAGTTTATCTTTGCTTAACACAATTAAGACAGTTTACTTGGTTCATTTTGCTTATTTAATAAAGTCATAAAGTTTACCTAAGAAAGTTAATAAAGTTTATCTTTGCTTAAGACACTTTGTTTACTTGGTTCATTTTGTTTACTTAATAAAGTGTTGGTGAAAACTTTGAAAAAATGGTTAAGCCTTTGCATGCTTGTGGGATAGATAAGGATAGTTGTGGGATAGATAAACCTCCAGTGCAACCATAGTGGGACTGTATGGTCTACCATCCCAGCAGTCCAGATGATTTTCTCCCCTTTTTTACAGAAAATATCGGTTGTCCACTAGGTGCCCTTCTACATACTCTAGACATACTGCAGACATCCTAAATATATGAGATACATCCCAGATACAAATGTTTTGTCCATTTTTAATACTTTATATACAAGATGCATATACTTATATCCTTTCTATTTTTGTGCTACTGACGCTGTGTAGACATTCTGTGTACCTTTTGTTTCCTCCCTCTTTCTGTTTTCAGCTGCAGCGGATGTGAGTTGAGGGGATGGCCAGAGGATGCAGAGAGGATACAGTGGACGTTTAACGGATGATAACGGACATAGAATGTTTGTTGCCCATATATGTCGTGGATGTACATCGTACGCGGCGGAAAGTTCATCTGTTCACAAAGTTTTGTGCAGCTCAAAACTTCTTGCACGGATGAAATCGCAGTGGACGGATGCTCAATGGATAGAGCGTATGAAACACGTATGCAGTGAGTACACAACGGATGCATAGCATTTTCCAACAGATGGCAAGCTTTTTTTAACATTTTACATCCTCTTTGCATCCATAAGTGCAGTGGGACCGGGCCTTAACTCATTGAATCATTACTTTGGTATGTGCAAATAAAAATTATGTCATAAACTATTCTAGCAAGCCACAGCTGTGGCTGGATAAGCATGTCTTCATGAAATCTTTCATTTACTCCTTAGCCAGTGAGAAATAAATGGATCTTCAAATAACCTGCTCATTTTACAGAGTTTGAATTTCTACACTTGCTTTCCCTTCACCCACCTGTTTGTTGATTTCCTTTCCAATGACTGAAACTGAATACCCCCATCTGCATACTAAGGGCCAGTTTAGAAGGAAGAAAATCTTGGGCATATAATTTTATGGCATTGTAAGATACCCAGAGTCACTTTGGATATAAATTTGGATATTAATTGAAGAAATAAATATTATGCTCTGGACATAACAACATGTGTGTATGTGTGTGTATGTAAAGGGATAAGTGCAAAGTTACATACATACAGGTACATCTGGCAGAATTGTTGAATACCTTTAGAAAAAATGTGCTTCATAACCACTCAAATTCATTTCTTTCTGAGCAAGCAATCTGTAACTCTCTTTCTTGGAGCTAGGTGTATCAGATCAATATTATAGAACCTATGTCTTTATAGCAAACAACCAGAAAAATCAACAACAGCCAGAAAAACACAAACATCAATAAAAAAAGTATCACTCTGTGATACTTAATGTTTATACTTATATTACAAAATACTATTTTGCTTGTTTTATGATAGTTACATAGTACAAAGCAATCATGCAGATCATGGAATATTTTGGGTTAAAAGAAGATTAAAAACAATTTAGAGAAAAATTGTCTGTTTCATCAAGATACTGGGGCAAAATATACTCTCATACAAGGTATACAAAGGGCAACATAATTACATTGAAACAATACAATTAAGCCCGTTTTATTCTCTTGCTAGTAGAACAGCATTCTCTTTCATTAGACCCTTTTAGAAAAAAATTCTACATACATTTTTATTCACAATTTTCCTGAAATATATAGTTTTTCTACACATTTCGTAGTCATTGGTCTTTATCAGTGTTTCTTAAACTTTTTGCTTCCAGGACCTTATCCCATTTTTTAAAATGATATCCCCAAACAAGTTTTTATTTATATGGGTTGCATTTATTGATTTACCATAATAAAAAAAAAATTATTACATTTATAGAATATGTATATATTGAATCATATTAAAAATAACAATATTAAACCTATTAGATAAACAAAAATATTTTTTGTAAAAAATCATATATATTTTTCAACAAATTTGAAAAAAAAAGATTGACATTGTTTTAAATTTTTGCAAATACCTGGCAAGTAATTAAAATAAATAACAAAATAATTTTTTATTTTGCAGATCCCTCATCTGCAAGGATTATGAAGGACTACTAGATTCCCTAGGGCCATATTTTATGAAATGTTCTATGTTATCTTGGCTCTTCTCTCCTTTTAAGTATAACTACTATTTCATGCATAACTTTTAGAAACATATTCTTCTGAAAGTACATACCCTGCATACAAATTGTTTCTCATTGCTGGTGGATTTTTCAGTAGAAACAAGGAGATGATGGATTTGTACCATGGTGGAATCAGTTTTGGAGGATTTTATATGTGGGCTCCCATGACATATGTTATAGATGTCTATTAAATATTTATATTAACCATCAAATTACTATTTTGCTATGTTGTCTCATATAATTAATCTTCTTAAAGCAAAATCATTGGTTCCATTCTACAGCCATTTGTATAACTATTTTTGGTGACAACACAGAACTGGTCTATCATTGATTTATTTTAATAGCTTGAATAAGTCACTTTCACAATTTGTTCTGCTATTAAGTGTCATAAAATATTGAATAGTACATACAAAGACATATAACTGCTAATACAGAAATGCTGTATGTTTCAATAATTAGGTACTTTATATGCCTTTCTCCACATTTTAGTTAAAGATAAGAAGGCATTTTTTTCTTTTGGTTAGAATATCACAAAGAGAGGAATCAAAAGAGAAAATGCAATGACAAAATTGTATAAAATATTAAAGAACATGTGTCAAAACACTTGAAATAGTAATTCTGTAATTTAGATCTCCGTATGACTGGTAGAAATGTGTACTAATTAACTGTGAAACTGAGTGGCAGAATACCCAAAATGCAATACTTCAACCAAGGTCGGCTCTTTGACTTCAGAAGAGATGAACATTGAAAGGGCACAAAATTGCTACAGTCAAAGACAATTCATTATTGAAGATGCACCAAAATGGTAGAAGATTATAAATTGCTATAATGAAAAGTTAGTTGCCTATATTTTAATATTTAATAGGATAAGGACACTATTAAACATTTGTTTCACAAAATTAAATAGATGATATAAAGACATGGTTACCATAGTTTATCTGATAAGAGTGAATACAATTCATTTTGTAGTTATCATTTAAATAAAAATCATCAATGGCTAAAATTAGATTTAGATAAATTCACTTTTATATGAATATTGATATGAAGGTATGTTTATGAGCCTTTCCTCCTGCTGAGACAACCCTATCTCTACTGAGCTTATAAAATTCTACCCTAGCCTATCAAGGAGGACCTCTAGCAATAGCTAATACACTTGTAGTGAGTAAGTAGTGGTAAAATACCATGAGAATTCTGTAATACAGAAATCTTACTATAAACAAGGGGAAAGAAAAGATCATGGTTTGCATTTATTTATTGAAGTTCCCAATTCATTGTTCTCACCTTTGAATAGATCTGAGCTGAGAAAGAGGAATATGAATCTTCTTTGAAATCTATTGCTTGTCAATGCAACAACATAGATGACCAATGAACCAACAAAATGCATATTCTCCTTAATTTCTCAAATAATTTATGTGCTGTTGAAAATGAAGATATTCTAAATCAGCATGATCTTCAAAAACACTTTCTAAACTGTTTCTCATCCATATGTGGAGAAAGTAGAATGTTGATAAATAAATGAGCAGCAGCACAATGGTTAAACGATATACACAATTTTAAAATGGAATAATATTGTTATTTTATTACATTTAGTTAACCTGCCCAAACACTAAAAGACCTTTGACTTCAAAAATAATCTGCATTTCCTATTCTGCTCATGTTCTGTTCATATATTTTGGATACATGAATGTCTAGTATGTGCAGGATTGTGTACAGTTTGAGATTCTATTTTTAAAGATAAATCTGAATGCTTTAAGAACATGTTCCTCATGAAAAAGAGACTTCTTAGCAAAATGCATCATATGAATTTATCTCAGGGGTGTCAAACTGGTGGCCCATCGGCCAGATGTGTAACATGCAGGCCACGCCCACCCCAGCTCTGCGAAGGAGAAAAACATCATGAATCATCCTGTTACAGCAAAGTGACATGGCGAGTTTGACACCCATTATTTATATGGTGCCTATAATTATGCTTATGATGGTAGAATCATAGAAGTAAGATCCACTGTATTAATGGATTTGACTGAACTTTGCTAAAGAGTGTAGTTCCTATTTTTGTACTGATTACTGTGTATAAATAAATATTCTAATACTAAATTAGATAGTGTTCTGCAGGGCAACAAAGTTCTTCTGTAGAGGTCATGAAGAATCTTATCAAAAGTGTGATCCAGTATAGTCTGCAATAGCTTCAGAATTTGAGAAAGCCTACACACATTGTAACATGTCATTAAGGACATGTATTAGTGTTAAGTCCTTTACAATATTTTTGAGTCTTAATGTGACTCAAATTGAATTCTTATCCTAAAACTCAAAGTTCTTTTTTAAAAGACATTTATAATCCTTCATAAGATTATTCATAAACAAACCTATTGCATTCTGTAGTTTTTGTACTTTAAGCCCATGTCACACTGGCTAACAAAAAAGGACAAAAAGGACACAGCAAAAAGGACACAGCGGACAAGCAAAATGTTCCATCCGTTGTTATCCTCTCTCAAAAGGGGCAAAAATTTGCATAACTGGAGCGGAAAACACGGACGCAGGGAGGACGCAGGGCGGATGCAAAGTGGATGCAGAACAAAAGCCCAGCGGATGGAAGCGGATGGGAGCGGATGACACATCCGCAGGGCTTCCGGGTGGATTCAGCAAAGCGGACGCGGAACGGATACAGCGGATGCAGAGCTTCCGCGGAAGCCTGGCGTAAATTGCACATGCAGGAAGGATGCATTGCGTCAGCCCCGCGGATATAACAGAAGCAGCTCGGAAGCAGGTCGCCATTCAGAGGAAAGACCTGCTGCCGGACACATCGACAGCCTTGCCTGCCCTGCCTGCATGTCTGCCTGCCAGCCTTGCTGCCAGCCTTGCTGCCAGCCTTGGTTCATGTCTGCCTGCCAGCCTTGGTGCCTGCCTTGCTGCCAGCCTTGGTTCCTGCCAGCCTCCCTGCCAGCCAGCAACCCCACAACCATGTGCAAGCACAGCAAGCCTCAGCCATCTGCTGCCAGCCCTGGCAAGAGGGACAGGGCTACCATTCCCCCCCCCCCCCGGCCCTCACTCTGGTTCTGCTGGGGCTTCTGCAACACGGGCTTGCTCTTCTGGGGCTGGGGCTTCTGCTGCTTCTGCTTCTGGAGGAGCTGATGACAAGCACTCCAGCACCAGCCACCACCGCAGCACCTGCACCCTTCACCCCTGAGACTGAGCGACCAAGAGGAGTGCCAGAGACTCATTTTTTTCTTATAGCTTGTTGTTAATAAAATCTATTTTTGATTCACACACTTGCTTCATTTCTTTTTTTTTAATAAAGTCTTGCTGGAAACTTTAAGAAATGGTTTAAGCTTTGCATGCTTGTGGGATGGGTTAAGATAGCAGTGGGATAGATAAACCTCCAGTGCAAGCATAGTGGGACTGTATGGTCCACCCTCCCAAGTGCCACACCTACAGCCCTTTATTATCAATAATAATGTAATAATTATCCACACATGTCAACATAAACACAACTCTTTATTAAACGCCCAGTTCATTGTAGGCCAACCCAACATACATGGCCCAATCTCATCCATGTAATGAGACAGGCTGAAGGAAGCATCCATTAAGAATTTACCATCCTGTCTTGCCACTCCACTGCTCCAGCTGGGGAGTTGCACCAGTGTTTCAGGAGGTTGCGCTGCTTCTTCGCCTCACATGGGGTTCTGTTGGGGCCTTGCACATCCTGAGTGTCGATCAGGTTTTGGCCTTGCCTCCATTCCCCAGCCTCCATGTCCCTTTTGCCTTGTTGACAGTCCACAAGCCTGTTCTGCAAGACTGGGTAGCGGGTGCGCATCAGATTGTGCAGGATGCAGCAAGCTTCCACAATCCTCCTCTTGGTCTCTGGGCTATGCTGCATGTTGGTGAGAAGTAGCTGGAACCTGTTGGCCAGGATGCCAAAGGCGTTCTCCACCACCCGTCTTGCCCTGAACAGCCTGTAGTTGAAGATCCTCTCTTCACGGGTGAGGTATTTGGAGGTGTAAGGCTTCATGAGGTAGGTTGTGAGGGAGAAGGCGTCATCTCCCATGATGAAGTAGGGCACATCTTGTGTGTCATTGGGCAGCGGGTCTGGATCTGGGAAGCCCACCATGAAGTTGCGTTCCAGCCCCTCCTTGAGGTGACTGGTGTTGTATACCTGGGCATCTGAAGATGAGCCATTGCCTGAAGCATCGATGTACATGAACTTGTAGTCAGCATCGACCATGGCGAAGAGGATGATGCTGAAGAAGCCCTTGTAGTTGAAATAAGTGGACCCTGACTTGGTTGGCGCTTTGCAGGCCACGTGCTTCCTATCTATGGCTCCAACGGTGTGGGGGAAGTTCCATTTCTGATACCACTGCTCTGCAACTTTCTTCCAACCTTCTTCAGTGGAGGGGCACTGGAGGAGCTCCTCCAGGCATTCTTCAATGATGGCCTGCACCACTTCTCTGACCACAAAGCTGATGGTGCTGGGTGGCACCCTCCAGCCATACTGCATGCTCCTGTAGGTGGTCCCTGAGGCCAGGTGGCGCAGAGTGAGTGCCACCTTGAGCCCAGGTTCCAGGCTGGGCGGGAAGTTGGTGTTTGTCTTGCTCAACCTGGGTGTCAGGCGCTGCACAACTTCATCAAACATGGCTGGAGGCATCCTCATGAAGTTCTGGAACGCCCAAGTGTCTTTGCTTCTGAGCTCCACCATCAGCTTGTTTTACAGTCCGTCCTCTGCTCTTCTGGCGAACCATCTTTGGACCCAGACTTTTTTTGGGTGCCTCCTTTTCTTCCCGTAGTAGAGTTCACAGAGCCTGTAGATGGTTTAGCACTGTTGCAGAAGGATGGTGGCTGCCGAAAGGACTTTGTCACAATCCACGGTGGACATGACTGGATGCTGTGGAAGAGGAAGAGCCAGACGAAGGCTGCAGAGGTCTGCACCACTGGGCTGCTGTTCTGAAAGTGAGATGCAGGCGAGTTGCTCCCCCTTTTTATAGGCAGTATAGGTTTTCCGCTAGGCATCCTCTAGGCATCCTCTAGGCATCTTGTAGATATCCAAGATAGGTCCCCTCTGCAAACGTTTTTTCCGCTTTAAACGCTTTGTTTCCGTTCTGCATCCGCTAAGCATCCGTTTTGCATCCGTTCCACGTCTGTTCCGCTTCCTCCCTGCGTCTGGGCAGATGTGAGTTGCGCGGATGCGCAGCAGATGCCTAGTGGATATAGCGGATGCGTAGAGGACGCAGAACAAACAAACTGGATACATTTTCCGCGCAAAATTTTTAGGCAGCCCAAAACTTTCTGAGCGGATGAAACGTCCATAAATGTATGCTGGACGGATAGAGAGGAAGCTAAACGGAAGCAGTGAGTACATGTCGTTTTCAAATGGATGGCAAGGTTTTTTGTCCATTTTACATCCTCTTTGCATCCATTGGTTCAGTGTGCATTGGCTTAAGATAGCGTCCATTAAATTAAAATTTAATTATTGTAGCAATGAATAGTTTTTGTTTCAGTACGTTAATGTCTTTTCACTGGAAGCATATTCAAATAGATTCTATTATTTACAGCTAAAGCTATTATTGTTATGGGTAACCCACAGATCTTCGCTCAGTTGGTGGAAATTGTTAAAACAGAGAGAAGGCTCAGAAGGTGTTATTCCCTTCTGTGTATTGAGTATATGCATGAACAAAGCATATTTTCACATTTTCCTTTAAACTTGTTCCTTCACTGAAGTTATTAATCATCACTCTTAAGAGGAAATTATTTTAATGCTTTTTCATGTAACAGCTAAGAATGTGAAGTCGGTTTGCATTTTTTAAAATACATTCAGACTGGATACAGAACCACCCTTAATCTAATCTGTATGACATGGTCAAAGAAGACTATACAAATGAAATACAATGGTTTATAGAGTCTGAGAGTTTGCTTCTTCTTGTAGGTGACAAAAGTCAAAATTCTTTCCCTCTCTTTTGTTCAAACCAATCGACTAGAAAAATATATCTCCAAATCAGGTTTAGGGAATAGCTGTTGAGCCTCAAAAAAGTTGTTGAGTTCTCAAAGCCTTATTCTTTTATTTACTTAATTAATATTCTACCTTTCTATTGCATCCTTAGTCACAATTCCCAAATACTTCTAGAAATTATTTCTAAATTTCAACATTTAATATAATAGAAGGAGAAAATGATTAAATGTATGACTATAATCATATCAAGGATTATGCATTTTAATTAAAATCAAATTTAACTTATGACTTAACCTCCTCTAAGACATTGCAGCCCCAGCCTTCAATGAAAGGCTACAGATGAACCTGACTTTGGAGAATTTGTACATGTTCTTGACATTTTGGGGGCAACTGACTATATTGAATGCCATGCCTAGGTCATTAAGGAACTAAAGTGCAAAGGCATAAGAGTTCAGCCATGGAAGTATGAGTACAAAAGTCTATGATCTGCATCTTATGGGCAAGTCCATATAAGAGATCACTTAAGTCTCCAAGATTTTAACTGAGCTCCGAAACCAACTGGGAGACCATCATTTACAGAATTAACATCTCTATGTTTTTTTTTTAGTATAGTTACTATATTGCAATTTTTGAAAATACCTTAAAAGCATTCCAATAAAGCTTGATCATTAAGTCTGAGTAAATTCAAAGCATAGTCATATTTTTGATAAGCAACATTTCACCTGCTAAACTGACCTAAGAACTAAAAATCATTGAGTCTAATGTCATATTGGAAACATGCAGTCTGACACTGAATTCAAAATCATACCTTAATTTCAAATTGAAGTACCATTTAACTTACCTTGTATCTGTACACCAGAATCATTCACAGAAGTGTCTTTGGACAGCACTGGTTCAATAGCCTTGAAATGGAGATGAGCACCACCTCCTGATAAGGCAACAACTAGTAGAGCAAAATATGCAGGGATTCCTTTATCTTTTTTTTAACCTACTTTAATATTTAAAACAATATAAAGGTAGTATATGATAGGCATTCATTATGTCTGTCAATGTGGATAATATTGAGAACTGTAAAATAGTTTTTTTTAAAAAAAATCTCAAAGTAACTACATTATTTTCTGCATTGAATAGTATAGCATAGAATAAAATTATGTAGCAATGCTTTACATC
This sequence comes from Laticauda colubrina, assembly GCA_015471245.1. Taxonomy (NCBI): domain Eukaryota; kingdom Metazoa; phylum Chordata; class Lepidosauria; order Squamata; family Elapidae; genus Laticauda; species Laticauda colubrina. Next base: position 3,138,334 of record BLBF01000039.1, read on the forward strand.
AATCTGAAACAGTGCTTCATTTACTACCAGGGTTTTGACGATTATGATTAGATTTAATAGATCAAAGATTTGAAGAGAAAATTTGTTTTGAAGAAACAGACCAATCAATCTTTTTAATGAGTCCAATGTTAATCTGCTGATACTTGTAATGGCTTATGCTCTATTTAAAAGGCCATGGTCTCAGACTAAATAAAAAGCCAGGTTACCAAGAGCAAAAAATATATGTAGCATTGGGTTCAGCTGTGGAATCTTGGTCCTTGGAATCCCTGGTCCTTGGTTGCTTGCAGAGGTGCCATTACCAGACAGTAACATCTTCATTCAGTAGCTTGCTCTCTCATTATTGGTGCAGATATTTACAAACAAAAAGCAAACCCAATTGTTTAGTCTGGTAATTCAGTGTACTCAACCAAACAACCAAACTCAGAGAGCAACAAAGACTCCACAAAGTAAAATTAAGAACTAGAACTAAAATGCTTGGGCATACAGAGGACAACCCAACAAATCAATAGGATTAAAGTTAGGTCTAATTTTCAAACCCTTGAAATTGTTTCTGTTCCTCTCCGATTTCTCCTATTTCACAATACAGTGAAGTTGTACATAATCCAATCCTAGATAATAATATTAGCATTCCTGAAAAAAAAAGTAAATTTTTTTTTGGGGGATACTTGGATTCTTCTAAATAAATCCTCATCTCCTTTAATGGTACAATTTCTTTCAATTTTGAGATGTCCACGTCTTTTTAAAAATTTATCCTTTCCAATTTTTTAAAAAAGTTTTTTTTAATCCTAATATGATTTTACCACTTTTCTGGGAAGGTTTTAGATATCCATGTAATGTGGTATAATTTTCAGAGTGGACAGGTAAGAATAAAGAATTTTTAGTTTTTCCTATATATTTTGTTGATTAAGTGTCTGGACATTAGAGCAGCTTTTGCAGAAAGAGCAACAATATATTTTGGAGCATCTTTTTGCACATTTTTTCCTAGTCTCCTTTTTCTAATAGGAAAATAATTGAATATTATATTGTTCTATTACTTATACAATGATAGAAGTATAATTCAATAAATATTGGTCAAAAACTAAAAGTAAACATTTACATTTACAATATTGATACTTTGACATATAGTCAAGATCCAGTGTAGAGCACAAGGAAAAGGGTTGATATGGAAGGGCTAGACAGGCAGCAAGTATTGCTAAATCTAAATTAGAAATTGACTTGTCCAATCCAGGTATCATTTTAACTCAGAAATTCTTGATTTCCATGCAAGCAGAGCTGAGTTGATAGATAGATTTGGAATTATTTATTTTTGGCACAAAACAGTATTACCAAGACTATGCACATTCAATATTTAAGAAAAATGCTTTAAAAAGTTAATGCTTAAATAGAAAATAAGAAATAAAATGTCCATTACCAAGTGAAAATATCCAGCACTAAAGCCCATGTCACACTGTACCAACGGATGGAAAGAGGATGTAAAACGGAGAAAAACACTTGACATCCATTGGTTAACGCGATGCTTCCATTTTGTACTCACTGCATCCGTTTTTCTTTCTCTCCATCCGTCCAGCATCCATCGACTGACATTTCATCCGCTCAAAAAGTTTTGAGATGCTCAAAACTTTTTGAGCGGAAAATGTATCCAACGTGACCGTTCTGCATCTGTTAGGCATACGGGGAACATCCATTCTGCATCCGTCGTCATCCATTACGCGTCCGCTACATCCGCTAGGCATCCGCTGCGCATCCACGCAACTCAAATCCACTCCAGCAGAAAGTGGACACAGGGAGAAAGCGGAACAGACGTGGAACGGACGTGCAGCATTAGTAGCACGGACGGAGAAAGGATGAAAGTGGATGCAGCTCACAAAGAAAGCATTTAAAAAGGAAAAAACGTTCGCAGAGGGAACCTATCTCGGATATTAAGGATGTCTAGAGGATGCCTAGAGGATGCAAAAGGACACATAAGGGAAAACCTATATTGCCTATAAAAAGGGGGAGCAACTCACCTGGATCTCACTTTCAGTCCAGCAGCCCTGCTGTGCAGACCTCTTCAGCCTTCATCTGGCTCTTGCTCTTCCACAGCATCCAGTCATGTCCACCATGGATAGTAACACAGTCCTTTTGGTAGCCATCATCGTTCTGCAACAGTGCGAAGCCATCTACAGGGTCTTTCAACTGTTCTACAGGAAGAAAAGGAGGCAGCCAAGAAGCGTCTGGGTCTGAAGATGGATCCGGACAAGAGCAGAGTACGGACTGATCAACAAGCTGATGGTGGAGCTGAGGAACGAAGACCCTCGTGCATTCCAGAACTTCATGAGGATGCCTCCAGCCATGTTTGATGAAGTTGTGCAGCACCTGACACCCAGATTGAGCAAGACAAACACCAACTTCCCACCCAGCCTGGAACCTGGGCTCAAGGTGGCACTCACTCTGCGCCACCTGGCTTCAGAGACCACCTACAGGAGCATGCAGTATGGCTGGAGGGTGCCACCCAGCACCATCAGCTTTGTGGTCAGAGAAGTGGTGCAGGCCATCATCGAAGAATGCCTGGAGGAGCTCCTCCAGTGCCCCTCCACTGAAGAAGGATGGAAGAAAGTTGCAGAGCAGTGGTATCAGAAGTGGAACTTCCCCCACACCGTTGGAGCCATAGATGGGAAGCACGTGGCCTTCAAAGCTCCAGCCAAGTCAGGGTCCACTTATTTCAACTACAAGGGCTTCTTCAGCATCATCCTCTTCGCCATGGTCAATGCTGACTACAAGTTCATGTACATCGATGCTTCAGGCAATGGGTCAGCTTCAGATGCCCAGGTATACAATGCCAGTGACCTCAAGGAGGGGCTGGAATGCAACCTCATCATGGGATTCCCAGATTCAGACCCCCTGCCCAACGACACGCAAGATGTGCCCTACTTCATCGTGGGGGATGATGCCTTCTCCCTCATAACCTATTTCATGAAGCCCTACACCTGCAAATGCCTCACCCGTGAAGAGAGGATCTTCAACTACAGCTGTCCAGGGCAAGGCGGGTGGAGGAGATCACCTTTGGCATCCTGGCCAACAGGTTCCAGGTACTTCTCACCACCATGCAGCATCGCCCACAGACCATGAGGAGGATTGTGGAAGCTTGCTGCATCCTGCACAATCTCATGTGCACCCGCTACCCAGTCTTGCAGAACAGGCTTGTGGACTGTCAACAAGGCAATGGGGACATGGAGCCTGGGGAGTGGAGGCAAGGGCGAAACCTGATCGACACTCAGGATGTGCAAGGCCCCAACAGAGCCTCATGTGAGGCGAAGAAGCAGCGCAACCTCCTGAAACACTGGTGCAACTCCCCAGCTTGAGCAGTGGAGTGGCAAGACAGGATGGTAAATTCTTAATGGATGCTTCCTTCAGCCTATCTCATCACATGGATGAGATTGGGCCATGTATGTTGGGTGGGCCTACAATGAACTGGGCATTTAATAAAGAGTTGTGTTTATGCTGACATGTGTGGATGATTGATTACATTATTATTGATAATAAAGGGCCATATGTGTGGCAGCTGGGAGGGTGGACCAGACAGTCCCACTATGCTTGCACTGGAGGTTTATCTATCCCACAGCTATCTTAACCCATCCCACAGGTATCCTAAACCATCCCACAGGTATCCCTGCCCATCCCACTGCTATCTCAACCCATCCCACAAGCATGCAAAGGCTTAAACCATTTCTAAAAGTTTCCACCAAGACTTTATTTACAAAAATAAATGAAGCAAGTGTGTGAAGCAAAGATAATCTTTATTAATAACAAGCTGTAAAAGAAAAATGACCCAAGTCAAGTGTCCAAATAAAGTCTACAGGTAGTCACCCAGTCTCTGGCACTCTTTTCTGTCACTCAGAGGTGTGCCCAGTCTCAGGGGTGAAGGGTCCAGGTGCTGTGGAGGTGGCTGCTGCTGGAGTGCTGGTCTGTGGTGTGATTGGGGTGCCTGGCCCCGAGAGGACAACAGATGATGGTGTGTTGAGGAAGCTCTCAGACAGCTGGCTCAGCCCCGTGATGTTGAGAGCTCCTTCCTCCATGCCTTGGGGTGTCAGCCCCAGTACCGACAGATGTACTGAGGCCAGGCTTGGCTGTGGGGTGGAGGAAGGAGCAGTGTAGTGGGGCTTTCTGGTCTGCAGCTGGGTGAGGACTGGCGTGGGTGGCATCTGTAGCGTAGGTGGCATCGGTGGCATGGGTGGCATCAGTGCCATGGGTGGCATCGGTGGCATCAGTGGAACTGGTGGCAACGGTGGTGTCCGATGAGCCTGTGCCTGGACTGGGAAGGGCTGCTGCCTGTGCTGCTGGACCTCCTGGTACCCATAGCCTTGGTAGGGGAGGGCCTGTGGAAAGCCTTGGAATGGGAGGGACATCACCTGGGGTGGAGGAGCAGACCTGGACTGGGTGGAAGCAGGTTCATCTGGATCTGAAGGGTTGTGAAGCAGCTCGGTGATCCTGTCCTTCACCACCTGGTACTGGGGTTCCGCCATGTCCACGAGGGTCTGGTTCACATAGGTGAGGAAGGACTTGCGATTGAAGGATGAGGAGTCGGTGTACCAGCTGAGAGAGGATATCTATGCTGCTCCTGATGGTGTCTCTTATCTCCAGCAGAACAGTGGGGGTCTGTCCCTCCTGTCTGGCTCTCTGCCTTTCTGTGGAGGTGGAGCTGGGGGTGGATGCGGGTTGGGCTGTGGTGGAAGTGCCGTCTCCTTTCTCCCACTGTGTCAGGGTGTCCTCCATGCGCTCCACCATGGTTAGAACAGCTGTGGGGGGGTTCTCCACCATGGGACGCTCCACAGAACTCTGCCTGGAGACAGGTGCTGACTCTCGGCCGGAAGTGGACTGGGTCTCAGCAGGGTGCCTGAGAAAAAGGGTTGTGAGAGGGGCTGCTCCTCGGTGGTGGATTTCACCCTCCAGGAAGCTGCACTTGGCCATGACGTAGGTCTCTCTGTCCGTCAACTTGACCGCGGCCTGGCCAGATTTCTTGAGTTGCAGCTTCCCGTACCAGGTGTGCATGTGCTTCCACCAGCTGAGGAGCACCTCTGAAGTGTAGCCCAGGCTCTCCGCCTTCTCTCTCCAAGCAGCCTGCTTCCTTTTGGTATCCCTGTAGAGCCTGTGTCTCTTCTGCCATAGATACTCATTCTCTCTCAGCCACTCCAGCACCTCATCCTCATGTTCCTCCTCGATGGAGTATTGCCTCCTCTCCCGTTCTCACATATGCCTCTTCCTCCCTTTGGCAGGACCACATGGGCCCTCATCAGAAGGGCTTCCAGGTTGTAGGGGCTGCTCCTCCACACCACCACCAGCAGCAGCACCAGCAGGACCAGGATCAGCAGCAGCAGCAGCGCCAGCAGCAACAGCAGCACCAGGATCAGCAGCAGCACAGTAAGCACCAGCAGCGCCAGCAGGACCAGGAGCACCAGCAGGACCAGGAGCACGAGCAGGACCAGGAGCACCTGCAGGACCAGGAGCACGAGCAGGACCAGCAGGACAAGCAAGACCAGGAGCACGAGCAGGACCAGCAGGACCAGCAGGACCAGCAGGACCAGCAGAACGAGGAGCAGCTTCAGCAGAGTAAGCATGAGCAGAAGCACCACCACCAGGAGCAGCATCAGCAGAGTAAGCATGAGCAGAAGCACCACCGCCATAAGTAGCATCATCAGCTCCTCCAGAAGCAGAAGCAGCAGAATCCCCAGCCCCATAAGAGCGAGCCCATGCTGCAGAAGCCCCAGCAGAAGCAGAGTGAGGGCCAGGGGGTGGGAGGGTGGCCCTGTCCCTCTTGCCAGGGCTGGCAGCAGATGGCTGAGGCTTTCTCTTCTTCCCCATGGTTGTGGGATTGCTGGCTGGCAGCAAGGCTGGCAGGCAGGCAGGCAGGCTGGCAGGCAGGCTGGTAGGCTGGCAGGCAGGCTGGCAGGAAGGCATGCAGCAAGGCTGGCAGGCAGGCAGGCAGCAAGGCTGGCAGGCAGGCTTGAGAGCTGTATCTTTCCTTTGAATGTTGACCTGCTTGGGAGCTGCTTCCCTTTATATCCACGGGGCTGACGCAATGCATCCTTCCTGCATGCGCATTGAACGCTAGGCATCCGCTAGGTATCTGCTAGTCTTCCGCTTGGCTTCCGCTAGGCTTATATTCTGCATCTGCTTCATCCGCTCAGCATCTTCTTCCCCATGGTTGTGGGGTTGCTGGCTGGCAGCAAGGCTGGCAGGCAGGCAGGCAGGCTGGGAGGCAGGCTGGCAGGAAGGAAGGCAGCAAGGCTTGTATGCAGGCAGGCAGCAAGGCTGGCAGGCACCAAGGGTGGCAGGCAGGCTGGCAGGCAGGCAGGAAGGCAGCAAGGCTGGCAGGGAGGCTGGTAGGCAGGCTGGCAGCAAGGCTGGCAGGCAGGCAGACAGCAAAGCTTGCAGGAAGGCTGGCAGGGAGTCTGGCAGGCAGGCTGGCAACAAGGCTGGCAGGCAGGCAGACAGCAAGGCTGGCAGGCAGCAAGACTGGCAGGCATTCAGGCAGGCAGGCTGGCAAGGCAGGCAGGCTGGCAAGGCAGTCGATGTCTCTGGAAGCAGGTCTTTCCTCTGAATGGCGACCTGCTTGGGAGCTGCCTCCCTTTATATCCGCGGGGCTGACACAATGCATCCTCCCCGCATGCGCAGTGAATGCTAGGCATCCGCTAGGCATCCGCTAGGCTTCCACTAGGCTTCTGCTAGGCATCCACTAGGCTTCCACTCTGCATCCGCTTCATCCACTCGGCATCCGCTGTGCATCCGCTTCATCCGTTCGGCGTCCACTCTGCATCCGCTCTTTCCATTCCACGTCCACTTTGCTGCAGTCCCCCGGAAGCCTTGCGGATGTGCCATCCGCTCCCATCCGCTTCCATCTGCTAGGCTTCTGTGGAGCATCCGCCTTCCATCCGCCCTGCATCCTCACCCCGTCCATTCCTTTCCGTGTTATCCGCTCTGGTTATGCAAAATTTTGCCCCTTTTGAGAGCGGATAACAACAGATGGAACAACATTTGCCAACCATATATACTTTACATATTTGAAAAGAGAGCATTTGGTCTTCATGTCTTTGATATTTTTTCCCCAATTACTTTAAAGGAGCACTATTCTATATCTATGCACCAGTGACAAAAGGAAAATGCTGGTGGCACCTGAGTGGGAATGTGTGTTGGAAAAAGATTATTGTTGTGTGAGACACAGCAGAGAGATGGTATTTACAGCTGAGATAGTGAAGGAGCCATCAGGACAATGTGCAGCTTACCAATGCCAGATGGTGAAGTAGGTGTGGGCACACTTTCCAGAAAACCAATAACAGAATGCTGAAAGGGGAAATGGGCTACACAAATTTCTCTGCTCCAAGAAAAATACTAACTGCCTACAGCCATTTGAAAAGGACAGGACATGCTTACTTAAAATCATATGACTTTAGAGTAGAGGTATTGAATCTAGATGAGTGATTCCTTGACTCAATTACCCATTTTCCCAGTCTCAAACAGTGTCATGACCCCACAAAAAAAAAGCGACTGTTGGTTTATGCAAATATGTCGGCATAATCCCAAACTGAATCCCTGCCTTAGAAACAAGCAATTACAAATTATTCCATGAACTCCACATGAATGGCCACATTGCACCCAGATTAAGAGAACATCTTCCTTCCTTTTATAACAAAGGCTTTTTATAGCCAGCAAAATGTGGTTATTTTTCATAAGAAAGACTAATACAAATTTAAAAAAGAAGAGAGAAGAAAATGAGACAATTCCCTCTCAGTGATCTTTGCCATAAATATGCTTCTTTTGTTCTTCATTGGCCAATTATGTGTTCTTTCTATAGTAACTAAAAATGAAAGGCAGCTCAAAAAGGATTATTTTGTTACAGAGAGCCTTATTACTTCTTTATTAAACCCAACCTGTCAGAGTGCTGCAATGTGTACGGCTACAAAGAGCTTCAAGATTACATTCTCAGTTCATCTCTTCTCAATTTTTCCACAAGATCTCCCTCACATTTGTTACCCTCCAGATATGTTGGAACTATAATTCTAGAAATTTCCAGTGAATGTTTAGATGCCACCAATTTGGAGGAAAACTACTTCAGAACAAATAAATTAATTTTGAGTTTTGACCTTTAAAATTTCCTCTAACAAGTAAAGAAAGGTCTGAAATGTTTAGCCTTGCCAGAAATGGGACAGAGAGGGCCTTTGATGTAGTGGAAAACTGCAAGTTCTAGGCCCACTTTAAGCATAAAGCAAGCTAAATGACCATAGCCCTAAAAAAGAAAAATGACAAATTACAGGTTCTCAGTTTATGGTCTCAGTAACCTTTTGAAGTCACAGTAGAAACCCCCCAAAAAAACCTCCCCCAAAAAGCTATTTGTTCTGTATAAAGAATAGTAGACTCCTAATACAGGATTCTGATTGGCTAAAAAACCTGAATTGGGATTGGTTCAATAGAAACCAATCCACGAAGCTGCTCAAAGGCGGCAAAACTAAATACCTGTCATTGGCTACAAGCCGGCAGGCGAAACCCTATATAAAGGCTGCCACGGCTTGAGCTAATGTTCCGTTTTTCAACTGCTGTTAACTAATAAAGACTTTGTTGTTGGAACCCGGTCTACCTCGCGTTTTTCTGGACGGAACACTGGCGACGAGGATGGGATCATCTTAAGTGCGAGACTGAGCACACGGCAACCAATAAAACCAGACTGAAGACAATGGCTGGAAATAACGCGCCGCCCGCACCCTTCAATCCCAATGAAGGGGATTGGGAATCCTACGTAGACCATTTCCAGATGTATTTGGAAAGTAACGAAATGGAAGAGATCTCAGACCAGCATAAGAGAGCTGTTTTCTTGACACATTGCGGGCCCACAATCTTCAAAATGGCCAAGGCTTTAGCGAAGCCCTGAGATGTGAAACAATTGACTTGGCCAGAGCTCCAAAGAATGCTAAAGGCTCACTACGCACCGGTGGTATCAAATCTTATCAAGTGGCACAAATTTTACCTAAGAGACCAGAAAGAAGGCGAGACCATCGCTGATTTTGTGGCAGCCCTCCGACAAATAGGGGGAGTGTGCGAGTTTCTGAATTTAGATGAAGCGATGCGGGATCGAGTAATACTGGGTTTAAGAGACTCTAATTTACAGAGCAAGCTGCTAAATAAACCCAACATAACCGTAGCCGAAGCCATCGCAGAAGCCACAGCCGCTGAAGCCATGAAAAAATCGGCGGTCAAAATGAAACAGATGAACGCGAACAATGACGAAACGAGCCTGGCCAGAGGAAAGAAACAATTTCCCATCACCACTCACCACAAAGATTTTGACGAGACGTCAGAATCCGGGGAGGAAGACGACGAAGTCCACTGCCTATACGCCAACAAAAAAGGGCGCAAAAAAAGAAATTGGCGGGAATGCGCTGGCTGCAGAGGAAACCATCCTCGAGCCGATTGCAGATTCCTCGATGCCATTTGCAGAGCTTGCAAGAAAAGGGGGCATATCGAGAAAGTCTGCAGGAATAAAAAAAATTACAGCCCAAACAGACGCAGCAACTCCCCCACACAAGCTGAGCCAAAACAAACTGAGAGAAAGTGGCAGCGGAACAAGCGAGCCAGTAACCGAGAAAAAACACATCAGACTTTCACTATCGGAAGCGCTCAGATGGAAAGTGGGAAGAAAGTAAAAATAATTGTAAAAATAGAAGGCAATCCCTGCGAAATGGAGGTAGACTCTGGGTCTTTCCTATCAATGGTGTCATGGGACACCATCAAACAACTGGTCCCAGATATCAAACTCAAAGAACTCCAGAGACAAAAATTAACCCTCAAGGACTACCAAGGAAACCGAATTCCTGTAGTAGGCCTAGGACATTTCCGAGTCGCCTACAAACAACATGTCGAAGTACTACCATTGACAATAGTCGATCGAGATCGACCAAGCCTCCTGGGCATCGAATGGTTCGCACCATTGGGCATCGGGATGACCGGAGTAGACCGGGTGGCCGCAACTGACTGGGAAGAAAACCTGATCCAAGAGTTCCAGGACGTTTTCGATGGCTCCCTAGGCAGGTAACGGGGGACCCCAATTTCCTTTAGTCTAGACCCCCAGGTAGCCCCTAGAAGACTAAAGGCCAGACGAGTTCCTTTTGCTCTGAAAGCAAAAATAGAGGAACAACTAAATAAATTAAAAGACCAAGGGGTTTTAGAACCTGTTGACCATGCTAAATGGGAAATGCCAATCGTAACACCAATTAAACCAGACGGGTCAGTTCGAATCTGTGGTGACTACAAGGCTACCCTGAACCACGCATTGCAACAAAGTGCATACCCAGTGCCAGTCGTACAACACTTATTACATTCTCTTGGGGGAGGAAAAGTTTTCACTAAACTAGATCTAGAGCAAGCTTACCAACAGCTCCAAGTAGACCCCTTAACCCCTGAAGCACAAACAATAGTGACCCACAAAGGGGCATTCAAATGCAACAGACTCCCATTTGGAGTGAGTGTAGCCCCAGGCATTTTCCAGAGCCTCATGGAACGCCTATTGAATGGTATAAAAGGGGTCGTACCATACTTCGACAACATCCTAATTTCGGGCAAAATTGCGACCCAGCTAAAAAAAAGACTAAAAGTTGTACTAACTAAATTCAGAGAATCTGGCCTAAAAGTAAAAAAAAGAAAAATGCTGTTTAATGACTGATCGCATCGAATTCCTGGACTACTTAATAGACGGAGAGGGTATACACCCTACTGACAAAAAAGTCAAAGCTATTAAAGACGCACCAGAACCAAGGAACAAAACTGAACTGCAGGCATTTTTGGGACTAATAAATTTTTATAACGTGTTCCTACAATAGCGGAACCATTACACCGATTACTGGATAAAAAAACAATTTGGACTTGGGGTTTAGAGAAAAGAAAGCCTTCCAAAAAATAAAAAACTTATTAACATCAAACACCGTTCTTATCCAGTTTAGTAACACACTTCCATTGACGGTGACCTGCGATGCCTCACCGTTTGGAGTTGGTGCCATCCTGAGTCACCAATTGCCAGATGGGAGAGAGGCACCTATCGCCTACTATTCAAAGACTCTGTCTAAAACCGAGCGTAATTATAGTCAATTGGACAGAGAAGCCCTGGCAATCGTCGCCGGAGTGAAACGCTTCCACGAATATCTATATGGAAGAACATTTTTGATAGTAACGGACCATAAACTGCTACTGGGAATTTTGGCGGAAACAAGCCAACACCAAACATTTTGTCCCCACGAATGACTAGATGGTCAGAATTCCTAGTAGCCTACTCTTATACTCTGACACATCGCCCCGGGAAACAAATTTCCCATGCAGACGCGTTGAGCAGAGCACCATTACCGACTATAGAGGAAGACCCGGCACCGATGATGACCACCTTGCAGATAGAGACATGCCCTGATCTACCAATATCTACAAATGATGTCGCCAGAGCCACCGCAAGGGACTCATTGACTTCCTGTGTACTGAACTGGGTAGGTAAAGGCTGGCCGGAAAATCAAAAAACTGAGAACTTTAAACCTTTCTGGACCAGACAAACCGAACTCTCGATTCAAAAAGGTTGTTTGTTGTGGGGTGATCGGGTAGTTATCCCTCCCAAATTACAAATTAAGGTACTGGGTATGCTTCACGAAGGCCATCCTGGAATTGTTAAAATGAAAAGCCTTGCTAGAAACTATGTCTGGTGGCCGGGTATAGATAGGGACATTGAATACTGGGTAAAGTCTTGCAACAAATGCCAAAGAACCAGGCCTTCCCCACCACAAGCACCCATAAAGGAATGGGAAACCCCATGAGGCCCCTGGTCACAAATCCACATTGACTTTGTGGGTCCCACTAAGGGACATACCTTTCTAATTGTCGTAGATGCATACTCAAATTGGCTGGAGGTTAAAATTATGCCATCTACGACAACTGAAACCGTTATTAAACAACTTGACAAACTTTTTGCAACCCATGGCCTGCCGGACATCCTAGTGTCCGACAACGGGCCACAATTAATGAGTATCCAATTCGAACAATACCTAGCCTCCCTAGGTATAAGACATGCCCTAACTGCGGCAGCCCACCCAGCTGCAAACGGTAGGGCAGAGAGAATGGTCAGGTTTACCAAAGAAGGGTTAGAAAAAATGGACATTGGGGATGTCCAAGATAAAATAAATCGCCTACTCACCCTCCAGCATATCACACCCAGTACTATAACAAATAAAAGCCCGGCGGAACTACTAATGGGAAGAAAACTTAGGTCGCAATTAGACAGATTGCACCCGAATTATACACCAGAGAAACCCCCCCGACTCCTCCACCCATTTCAGAACATTTGAAATCGGCGACCTAGTCTATGCAAAAATTTTTACTGGGGACCCATTATGGCTTCCAGGAACAATCACACAAATTACAGGCCCCTGGTCCTACCGACTAACCGTAGATGACGGTAGGGACTGGAAGCAGCACATAGACCAGCTTCAGTCCTGAAACATAGAAAGAAGTACAAACACACAAACACAAATAATAAAAAACAATGAAAATCAAACCAAAGAGGGGGGGAAATACGAGAAAATAATAAAGAACCATTTAAATTAAACACAGAATACAATAACAAACAAAAAGAGCAAAAAAGAGACTTACAGTTAGAAGAAAATTGCAAGAAGAGTCCACTCGAAGGGGCCAGCCAAGCCAGCTCGACCTGCCCAGAGAAAACAGGAGGGAGCGGCAAAACCACCGGCCTAAGAAACTCAGGCGGCAGTAAAATGGCTGACTCACCCTTCCAGGCGGTTCCATGGAGAAGGACCAGAGAGACAGCAACCCCATCCGAACCGGTCGAAGTCTTCAGCAGAAATGAACCGCGCAAGTCCAGTCGAGTCAAAAGAAGCCCCACCTACCTGCGCGACTACGTCACCACGTAGGACTAAACCAAGAGGGGAGGGGTGTTCTGTATAAAGAATAGTAGACTCCTAATACAGGATTCTGATTGGCTAAAAAACCTGAATTGGGATTGGTTCAATAGGAACCAATCCACGAAGCTGCTCAAAGGCGGCAAAACTAAATACCTGTCATTGGCTACAAGCCGGCAGGCGAAACCCTATATAAAGGCTGCCACGGCTTGAGCTAATGTTCCGTTTTTCAACTGCTGTTAACTCATAAAGACTTTGTTGTTGGAACCTGGTCTACCTCGCGTTTTTCCAGACAGAACACTACTTATGACATGGTTTTGAAGTTCTGAAATCAACTCTTCCCCCCCAAGATCCCATGAACACATTTTGAGCAATCAACAGCTTGCCCGCATTTATGTCTTTTTGCAATGTCCTGACTATCTTTTGACTGCAATTTAAAACTTGCTGGAAACTGATATTTATTCCTGGTTTCTGGCAAAAAACAGGCCATAGTGAACAATGTGTTTGCTTAATAAATGCAGGCCATAATGAACAATGTGTTTGCTTAATAAATGCAGTGTTTGATTAATGACCCCAACAAAGTAGGGCATAAAAATAGGTCTGTTCCAGTCTATCATTATTTTTCTTTTTTACTTACTTCTCATTATAGCATCCAGCCCTGGGATTCCTTTTTGGTCTTCCATGCATATAACAACTTTCTGCTTAGCTGCAGAGACCAGCTTACTGATCCCGATTTGAAAACCTGCTGTGTCCATGAACAAACTTCTGGATTAAAGCATTACACCTTTATTGTAGTTCTAAATGCTACAGAATCTTTCTGGTTCACACAAAAGCGAGGAAGGGGAAGAGATCCAGAATGAATGTTTTAATGAATAGCACAATGTTGCATTTCTTCTGAATAATCTTCCAAGGATATACGTACTAGTGCTCAACTGTTCAGTGAATGATTTTTTATTAGTATACATGCATCCCTGAGGAAAAAATAATTCATCAACCTCTGGCTTTATGTTAAAATAATGCAGTAATGTTTTATCATTACATTGTTCTCTTTTTCCTTAGATTGCCTGGTGCTTTTCATGGTGCCTTCAACTAATTGTTTATATATATTTATTTAGATATACTCTCAGTGACTCTGGGTGGCTTACAAACAATAAAAACCCAATATAAAACAATCCTCATACACTCCTAGTGACAATAACCAATCAAATGAGCCATTTGATGGGATCTATGCCACTCTGGGCTCCCTAGGCCCATTGGCAGAACTAGGTCTTCACAATGGTGGGATTTTTATTTTTTATTTTTTTTACTACCGGTTCTGTGGGCATGGCTTGGTGGCCATGGTAAGAGAAGGATACTGTAAAATCTCAGTCAGAGGTAGTATTTGCCAGTTCTCCAAATTACTCAAAATTTCCACTACCAGTTCTCCAGAACTAGTCAATACCACCTGAACCTGCTGAATACCACCTCTGCTTCAGGACCTTATGAAAGAGCGGGAACTAGTCTAATCTTAGCAGGGATAATATTTGAAAAGGATGGACCTACCAACGAGAAAGCCCTTTCTTATGGGTTTCACAGATATACCTCCTTAGAATCTGCAACATTTCTGGCCTCCCTGCTCTAATGGGTCAGGTAAATGTAACTGGGAAGAGACAGTCTCACAGAGTCCATCCCAAGCCATGAAGGATTTTAAGGGTGACAGCCAACACCTTGAATTGCATCTGGATGCAAATCAATAGTTAATGTAGCTTCCACAGGAGAAATGTGCACACCTGGGTCTGCACACAAAACCATGCAGGCTACCACATTTTGAACTAATTTGAACTTCTGAATGCTTTTCAAGGGCAGCTCCATGAGGAGTGCATTGCAATAGTCAAGACAGGAGGTAACTATAGTGTGAGTGACTGTGAGCAGAAATTGTTCGTCCAGAAAAGTGTGGAACTGGTACAAAACCCTCAGTTGCACAAAGGCCTCCCAGGCCATGACTGCCATCTGCTCCTCAAGTAGGAGTCATGAGTCTAGAGAATCCACAGATTATGTATTGGGTCTGTATGGGGCAGTGACACTCTTCCCAAGGTGGCAATTCTTCATGGACTAAAGAAGCCCAAACCCAGAGCCAGTCGGTCTTTGTTTTAAAACATTTGGTTATGAACTTTCTATGTGGGAATTGTCATATTAAAATCTAGATATAACAACAAGAAAAGGAAGCAATTTCTAGTTTGTTTAGTGTTAATGGGAAAACAAGCATTTTGAAATTTTATAATTTAATTTTCTTCCTCTACTTGATTACAGAGGATTCCAAAATAATCCTTTGTCTAATTAAATTGTTCTTCTGGGGATAAGTCAGCAGAAGAAACTTTAAGAATGCAGTGGTGCTTCATATTAGAATCCCCTTTTTTAAAAAAGCAGAATGCAAAAATCAGAAATTTGTATCTCAGTCCTCCAAGATATGCTATAAGGTGATCCAGAATTATTTTTGCATGACAAACTTTTAACAAAATATTTTCCATTTGCTGTAGTTGAATAAATTCTGAAAAGACTAAATGAATTTTGTCTTTAAAAAAAAATAAAAATTGGACCCATAGGACTGTTGTTCAATTTAATTAGTTCTCCTTTGGCAGTGATTTTTCAAAATATGGAAGTTGATGGAATTTTTTGAAATAGTTCTATCATCATTTTGCAATATCTTGTAATTACCTCCTAGTATAGTTATTTAACTATACTTAATAGTTCCTTCTGCTCTATGACCTCCACATTTGTATATGTATTTCTGTAAATTTATATTTGTTTCCCAGTACAATTATGCAATAAAACCTAGTGTTGTGGGTTTAGTCTTGAACTCAGAATGCAGGGATTATGTCAAATAAAATCAAAAGTTATTGAGAACTGCCTTAAAATATTTCCTGCAATCCTGCAATCACAGAATATTTGTATTCACATAACAAATATTGTCAGCCTAACAAGACTCTTTACAATGTATTTGCCCTCCTAAACCTGCTCCTGCCCTAATAAAAGCAGTATTTATTATTCGTGTCTAATACTGTCCAAAGAAAGGGCCAATTGTGAATTAGAGATGGTGGTTAGCAAAATCTAATGAACAGACTTGGATATGCCTTTCATTTCCATATCTGAATCAATTACGACTCAAATATTTTTATGCCATCAAGCTTACCCAATGCTGCAAAAACCATAGTTGACAGCCATACAAAGTATGGCTAATTCAAGACTAGAAAGGATATTTCAGTTATGAACACATTTAAGAAAGGAACATCACATTTTAATCTATTAGATTGTATGAAGGGTTTCCTTTGTCCATCAGTAGATACACTGAAACAAATTGTTTCATAATATTTCAGCACATTTTATTTTTTATTCAATCTCTAGAGCTGTCCACTTCCAACGAGACTTTGGGTGGTGAGCAAAACAATTACAAAATACTGTAATACAAAATTAAACAAATATGGCAGTTGAGAAAAGATGTTATCACAACTGTCAATATAGCTAGGAACCGGGCCCTTCACAAACTCAGAGCCACATGTCTTGGCACAAAGCAGTCTTCAATGCCTTAGAAAAGTTCCACAGTCATCCTCAACTCTGAAGGGTCAATGTTCCAGATCCAGAAGATGGAGCTTATGGGAAAGAAGGTTACAGTAGGCCTCCTAGTCTCACTAGCCAACATTCCTTCACCTTCCAGACCAAATTAGAAAGGTAGAAACCACTGGGAGAAGACCCTCAGTCCCAAACCATTGTTGTTTTATGGGTTTCAAGGAACTGAATCAAATTTCCTTTCATTTCCTTCCAGATGTGCTATTTTTTTCATTCATTCATTCATTCATTCATTCATTCATTCATTCATTCATTCACTCTGTCTATCTATCTATCTATCTATCTATCTATCTATCTATCTATCTATCTATCTATCTATCTTTCTTTCTATCTATCTATCTATCTATCTATCTATCTATCTATCTATCTATCTATCTATCTATCTATCGTTCTATCTATCGTTCTATCTATCATCTGTGTATTTGATTTGTTTCTGTCCATCTCACCTAGAGGCAATTCTCGACAGCTTACAAACTCTAAAAGCAATAAAACATTAAACAATTCAAGATTAGTAAATTGCAAAAGGCAGCTTTACTTGGAAGAGCTTACATCCTGCAACAATATCTGTAACACCATCAAACATCCATATCTGCCTATCACAGGTCCTTGAGAAGGACTCAATAGGTGGGCAAAAATGCCATAATACTAATTTACAATTTGAAAAATTGAGTGCAAGGGAGCAGGATACGCAAGGGGGAGGGGTTTCTTGTCTTAATCCATTTCCTTATTGTTATGCAGTTTTCATGGTATGTACATATCAGTACACACGTTTGGTGTTTGTGTGCATAAATTGTATGTGTGTATGTGTTTATGTGCATATGCACAAATGTGTGTGTGTGTGTCCCCTATACTTTGTGCTACTTATTTGTGTGAAAACATTAATGGACAGGTATGAAGAACTCATGATCCACTGGCCGATAACTAAAACAATGGAACTTTTTTGCTTCTTTGAAATAATAATCAATCCACCAACCGAGAAAATCTTAGCTTATCTTGAAACGTTAAGCTGGATGAGATTTGATTAACACTGCACAGAATACAATCAGAATTGTAGCTAAAGGGGAAAGTCATGAAACATTCCAGGATACAGCATTGCAACCCATTTAAATATTGTTAAGACAACTGCATGGATATGTCCAATAATTCAAGCCCAACTTGGGAGCAGTCTTTGCCAATTTGATAATCATAGGTGTTCAGTGACATGAACTTAGGTTATCTGAGGACGCCAAATAAAGAGTCTTGTGGCTGCATACTATTTGTGACTGAACATTTTGTATCCTGGATTACGTAAAACAGAAACTGAACAACTAAATGTAAGACTTTCATTATCTAATGAATTGCAATTGTTTAGTTCTATCTGGACAATCTTGTCAGTTGTTTAATGTGTCAACCTGAACTAGATAAAGAAAGAATGAATTTGATTTTAAGAACTGCTTAGGCTTCTAACTGATACAGCTAGAAAATTAACTCTTATCTGAAGTTAGGCAGTAAAATAATAAGATGCGATAACTGACTGTCTAGATATAAAATCAGCTTCATGTCTGCACATCCTGCTCAAGTCAAGAAAAAAAAATCCCAGTGCCATTTGGTTCATCAGGATTTATGGCACATGAGTTTCTTGCTTGATGGAAATTCTGTTTGTCTCTATACACAAAGGAGACAGATGTGCCACATTAATAAGTGATCTGTAGTGCTGTTAACATCAGTTTGCCTAGAAACAGTTAGCCGCTGCATACTAATCCCACCAAAAGAAAAGATACATATGTTTGGATAGCCTTCTGAAACAGCTGCATTGCCACCTGTCTCAGTTTGATGAGGACGTTTTCTACACTTTATGGCTGTCACCTCAAATCTTGCATCAGATAGCTGTAGGTTTGAAACAATGGCATTTCTCATTTTTATTATCTGCAATGCCCATGGAATGAAAGTACAAAGACATTGCCCTAAAATGTTTTTTCTTTTGTTTGTGTATTTCATCTCTATGAACATCATACTTTTTGTTTTTACACTTAACGTTTTGCAATATTCTGGCCAGACAGAAGTATTTCTGTAAACCTATAAAGAGATTTTTGATTCCATATGAACCATAAACCACTTGTAGAAGGCCTAGTTCCTCTGTTTGCTGTTACACATTTTCTATTTATCTGAAGTCCTGCAACTGCATGTGACTCTTGGCTCCTCTTTGTAGCTCTTCAATTTCAATTTCCTTCCAACCATGTAAAGTTTAGTAGCATAAGAGCTGAAAACCAATAGGATTTGGGGAAAAACATACTCACAGGTATGTTATGAAATACTAAATATGTTTTCCTTTATTTAAAAATATCCTAAAAGGGGGGGGCGGGAATCTGAGATCCACAAAAACAAAAAAATGGTCTTTTCTACAAATGGGATGTGGGCCTGCCTATTTTGTTTTAGCGATTGGTCCACTACACATCTCACCATACTCAAGTTAAATGTAGATTGTGGATACCAAATGGTAGGCTATATTTGGTTTTAAGATCACCTTCTGCCACTCTAATCTTAACTCTAAAATCCAGAGCAGTTTTGATCATTTCATCAGCCAGCAAGGCTGGCTTGGGAACTCTGGCAGTTGAAGCCCACAAATCTTAAAGTTGTCTAGGTGAGGGAACCCTGAGTTAGAGCATTTGGTTCATCATGATTCAACACATTATGCATATCTACAAAATGGATTGACATGATGTGAGACGTATGTTGTGTTGTACCCTGCCAATGTGCCCTAATACAAATAAAAAGTTTTGAATTTTTAATGTTGGGAATGGCATGCAGCATTTGAGCTTGTGCATTTCTCCTGAGCTCCTATCCTGACTCTCTCAACCTAGAGACCTTCAGATCTGTTGGACTGAAAATTTTATTCCAGCCTAGCTCAAGAAAATCATTTTGAAGCAGTTTCTCTTACATGGAAACAAGAAGCTTTAATCTTATAATTCTGCTGAAAGATCAACAAAAGAAAAAAAAAAGATACAAAATAACTTTGAAAAATGCTTCAAATAATACTACCAAATTATTTGGGGATGCTTAAGAAGTGAAAAGTTAAAAAAAGTATGTGTCTATTTTTTTTTAATATGAATAATGTGAAACCTATTTCTAAGTCCACCCTATTCATAGGAGGCCTCATCTCATGGAACAAAGCTGGTGATTTTATAAATCTTGCTTTTAACAGAAGTAATTATATATTTTTGATCCAAATGTTGTTGTTGACAACTCTATTCTAAGGTCATTTATCTGTATCTGTTATTGCTGACTGTGTGAATATGACTGGTAGTACCAGAAGATTATCTTCACATTAACCTATACCAGCTCTATTGTCAGCCATGCTGATCAGGAATTATTGGGAACAGCAGTCAAGCACATCTAGAGGGCATAAAATTGAAAAATACCACTATGGCATTTGCATAACCTCTTTCAATTATAACACATGTGATATAAACTTTTAAACTGATCTTTCTATCTGGTCCAGCAACAAAGATAACCTTGCCTTTATGCTTCAATGCACTGTCTATAGATCTGTCTGAAAATTGAGAACTGCACAAACAATGCTACTGATCTTATGTCAGCCAATGGAATGAAATAGAGTTAATTAGTCTAGCCTTTCCAACTATTTTGAATGTAGCCATCATTAAAGGAAAAATAAGGCAAGAAGTGGTGAAGGAAAAAGGAAGAAAGAACATCCAGCAACACAAAAGACTAAACTCAGCAATGATCAGGTCTTATATTAGTTCTATTGTTGCATAACTCCACTGGATTGCTTCTTCTTACCACCAGTCTATCAAACACTACCTTAATAGAAAGATGCTGGCTAAAGTAAGAATGGATTGACTACAGATGTAAAAGATGGAGATCTTCTGGGACATGATCATCATCACTGAACAAATTCAGATACTATTGATTTTTTTTAGTCAAAATTTTTTTTTAGTCATATTGTGTTCAAAAGTGGATTGTGATGATCTGGTGCTTGGCACAAAGGCAACACAGTCAAATAAGCAAGAAGAGTCCCTTTATTATCTCCAACTTTGCCCCCATTGTCCAGATTACCTTCGGCTGGAGAAAATTCAGTCCAAAACAAAATACATAGACTGTAACTAAAAATCCAAACAAACCAAGCTGCAGTCATTAACTTGACAGGGCCAGAGAAGGAATTTCAAACTTGAAAGCATGGCAAAACTCACACAGTTGGGAAGACACCAGGAACACAGATAAGCCACAATGAGATCAGATAAACTCACAATTTTCTCCCAACAGTTTGTTGCGTTCAGTTTTCCTTTTTAAACACTGTGTTCCCAGCTGCAGCTAATGAAGGGAATCAGCCCTTTCCTGCCCCGTAAACCATGTTTCCCTGCATGTCCTAGAATGAAGAGGGCATGGGCCTGGGCCTTTCTCTGAAATCCCTTTCCCTTGCTCTACCTCTTCCCTGCTCTGCCCAGCCAGACTTTCACAGTTTCTTCCACAGCCAACGGAGCCACACTCCCATTCCCTGTCAGCTGTTCGGCTTCCCTATCTGATTAAGGTTCTGACAGGAGCATAATATGGATTGTATATCTGACCCTGAATCCACTCTAAACATGTTGTGGCCTGGCAGTGGCCAGCAGAGCTGGCAACAGATTCAGACAATGAGGAGGTTGGGGAGGAACATGGGCCAGTCCTGGAGTCTGGGGAAGGTTCTGATGAGTGCTCTGCATCGGAGGCAGAGATGAGGCCAGTGCTGTCTGACAGTTACAATATCAGCTGACTTCAGAGTCAGACATCAATGAGGCAGAAGAATAGCTAGAACCTGTTCCCAGTATGCGCATGCACAGAGTTGCCAGAAGAAGGGAACCACTGACGAACAAGGGCCTTAGGAGTAAAGACACAGGTGGACGGTGAATGGTCTCTCCCTAGAAAATAAAAGAATGAGAGGGGAGTGGGGCTTTGCAGCAGACAATTAGTTCATTCCGGCATACTTAACAAGTATTGCAACATCTGCAAGATATTGCTGTGGACATTCTCCAAGCCTGATAAAGGTCTGTAATTGGGAACTATCTTGAAAGACTGTTGGCCGGGACTTTGTTGGAGAGGAAATTCATTGTAAAGTAAATAAAAGGGGTTTATCAGGATGAGGACTCAGTTTTGTGCTGTTGGGGAAGCCTAGGTCAGAACAAAACTCATCCTTGGAGGTGGCTTAACCCATCCCCTATACCAAGGAATACCACAGTCTGAGCCACTTGCTGGTCAGTGCATAAGTACAATTAGGTGCAACTTTTTCATTCCTTTAGAACAGTGTTTCTTAACCTTGGCAACTTTAAGATGTATGAACTTCAACTTCCAGAATTCCCCAGCTAGCATGGGGAACTTCAGAGAGATGAAATCAACACATGTTTAAGTTGCCAAGGTTGAAAAACACTGCTTTTCACTGAGAATTTAGTATAACAGGGTTGGGGTGGTCTCAAAAATGCCTTTTGTTCTGCTTATGACATTGTAGTTCCTACTGCACCTTGGCTTCATCTCAGATTTTCAATAGATAGATAGATAGATAGATAGATAGATAGATAGATAGATAGATAGATAGATAGATAGA
>BLBF01000039.1:3160432-3175868 GCA_015471245.1 Laticauda colubrina
AGATAGATAGATAGATAGATAGATAGATAGATAGATAGATAGATAGACAGACAGATAATGTATCTACCTACCTACCTACCTATCAATCTATCATCTCAACATAGTTTATGTTGCTTTAGACACTTGGTTTCTAAGCAGCACATAGAAGCGTTTCTTAGCTGTATTTGTAAACTTAATGGTATTGCTATTGTGTTTTTTTTGTATTTTCCAAGCACTTTAAATCTTAGTTATTCTTGATCTATTCTGATGTAGATCAGACTATGGGTACAGTGGGAGAACTTTAATGTTACTATTGAATGTTAATGTTGTTGATCAGTGACCAAAATAAATGATGATGATGTTCTAGTTAGTAAGTGCAAAATATTAACATTGCAATGATTATAAAAAAACACAAGCTCATCCAGCAGAACATCCTAGTAATTCATTCATCACAGAAGAATATTATAGGCAGAACATAACACCATATATCACGACAATTTACCTTTGTATATTCTGCGTAACACAAATTACTCATGTATATATTGAAGAAGCCAGATTTTTCAGATTTTTTTTTTAAATGTTAGAAATGAAGGTATGGACATTATTCATAACATGAAAGCAAATATTCTGATAAGAACTGATATCTTGTTCTCTAATTCAGTTTTTTTAAATCCTCTAAATTTGAATATGAAATCTAAACTAGAGTCTGATTTTAATTTTTGAGAAAGGTTCATATTTCATAATGAAACATGGCCATCATTCATAGTTTAATGTAAACTATGTAAACATACATAACCGAGATACTTTAGCATGTGTGAGCAATTTTGTATATGATAGCCTATATTCCCTTTCCTTTGTTTAATTATTTTTGTTAATTAATCTCTATCTACCTATCTACCTACCAATCTATCTATCTATCTATCTATCTATCTATCTATCTATCTATCTATCTATCTATCTATCTATCTATCTATGTTAAAATACAGTAGTATAATTGAAAAATTATTTTTTGACCATGAGCCTTAAATCCTTGCAATAATGACAGTCTCTCCATGGAAGTTGGTCTTGTATAAATTTATTTGAAAAATTTCTTTATACTGTAATTGAGCTGACATTGTGTGTCCTCCAGTAATTGGTGGGTAAATGTTTAAAACATTGTTATTTAGCATAGATTTCTCTGTTGTGCTTGGTATTTAGATTTCATAACCTTATTCACTGTTGGACTGGTCACAAACGATCATTATTTCTGTTTACCTGTTGGCATTTCCAGTGAAATTTCCAGGAATGCAACAAAGGTTTGCTTGCGAGTAATTATTTCAAACACCTGAGTCTGAGTCTCATCGAGTTATGAATATCAAAGTTTTCCTTCCTTCTTTCTTTCCTTGCTCGCTCCCTCCCTTTCATGAGAAAACACATGACTGCAACTGTGCTTGCCATCTTCAGCTTTCCTTTGCTTCATACATCTGCAAAGGTTTTCAATAGTACTGGTTGCAAAGTTATTTTTTTCATCACTTTCATAACTGTGAGGTCACTGTCCAAGACAGTTGTTAAGCAAAGACTGCCTTTAAGTATAACTACTAAATTAAATAATAGAAATTAACATTATATCAGCTATCTTTGAAAGTATGTAAAATTCAGATAAAACCACTTTTGGGGTTTTTTAAACTGATGAAATAGATAGGTTATAATTTGGCTGTTAATAATCACCCTGCATTTATGCAATCTACTGCATATTAATTGCTTCTTTAATTTTTACTAGCTATTTTTGGTTTGGGAGAAATATATTCTTTTTAACCACCTTTTAGAACAATTTATTTCAGCTGTGAATGAACAACAGTAGATGGAATGAGGTGCGCAAGAAACTTCCATGTTGTAGACTTCTGATTTTCCAGAACAGACTTTGTTGTGGCAGGAATCACAGCACTCAATAGCTTTCACTTAAAGAAGTTATAAGTTTCTAAAAACTGAATTAAAAAGGGGGGAATCATTTTTTTAAAAAACTCACATTTCAAATTGCTTCTTAATCTGTTTAATTTCTTGGAAGCCTGAGTTAACATTCATTAAAACACTTTGAAATTCAGAAGATGTCTGGTGGTGGTTGTTCTTTTTTTTTTTTTTTTTTTTTGACAATTCTAATGGATTCCTTATTATTTTCTGAAAATAATGCAAAAGAAATTCAGAAGAGTAGTATTAATGGGCAAATGAAAGAGTCTGTTACATGTTGATTCTGTCCCATTATCTTGTTAACATGATTGTTCCTGGCCACAAGTTAGCAATATTGACAAAAAAATAGCTACCCTTATATCCAATGCCAATGTTTTTCAGTAATGAGGCCAGTAAGTTTCAAAGTTTCTTTTTGGACAATTTAAGAAAAGTGATTGGATTACCCTCCCACTAAACATCACCAACTAGTGTGAAAACAACCACATATTGCCTGTCCTGAATCTGTGCTGGAAAGGGCTTGTCTGGAATGGAGAAATTAGCTGTATGTCAGATTGACCTAATGTCAGAACCCTGGACTTGTTCTTTTAAATACGAAATGAAGAGCAGTGACTTATATCGAAAAAAATGAGAGATTCTCACAAACATCTTTCAGTGATGAATCCTCCAGTTTCATCCTACATTTCTTCACCATTTGTTCGACCAATCGATTGAGTAATTTTTAAGCCACAGGTATAGCCCTATTCCTGAAGGCTGCTAGAGACCTATGTTTAGAAATAGGCTAACTGAGAAGTCACAGGTATAATAGAGAAATTGCAAGAAATATTAAGCAGAATTTTATTGACAGAATTTCTTTGCTTGAACATGTACAGTATAGGATAAGAACCAGAGAATATGAGCCATGTTGTAATATACAGGCCTGATACTCTTTCAAAAGACTTCTGACTCATGCATAAAAACAGGTCACACACCCTTTCAAAGAGTGCTTGCTAACTTCATCTATATAAAGGATATGTGTAATGATTGACCAGCAGTTCCAAAGCATAGGTCAAATATTGAATTGGAAGTGATCTTTATGAAAACAATGTGTCCCATTTCTTCAGAAATATGAATCAAAGTGGCTGTGAAATGCAATGTGCAATAACCAGAGGGGAGAAATAAACACCCATAATAAGTCATCAACAGAAGTTGGGGAGATTCTAGCCCTTGATTACTGGCATGAAATGTCATAGATTGGTGGTCACAGTCAAAATGGTGTTGGGACATAAGATAAAACACCATTTTAAAGCTCAATAGCTAAATATGAAGGCAATCTGCCTCTGAGAGCTGGCGCTACACTTTGTTAGCAGAGTATTCTCATGTCATGGTTTGAGAGATGGGAAGATGAATCTATAATTCAATATATCACACTATGTAATAACACAGATGGGTTAGTAATGATAAGAACCATGGACAGCTAGGCTCTATCCTCATGACCCGCATAGGCAATGTGATAGCTTTGAAATATCAGATGCTGCTGCTCATCCAAAGAACACTGAACAAACCTCCTAAAATAAAAGTTTTGTATGTAAAGCCAGGAGCAAAACAACATTACATTTAGATTGGAACAATCAATAGAGAAATTCTAGAAATTCTAGATATATGTACTCAGATGAAAGTTTTGTTTCCAGCTTTATTGATGAGGAATTCAGTAGAATCACTATGTTTCTGGTAGCTGCCAAACTGAGTCTTTTTGGTTCAGTGCCTTGATGACAATTTTCTT
Source organism: Laticauda colubrina (assembly GCA_015471245.1). Lineage (NCBI taxonomy): Eukaryota > Metazoa > Chordata > Lepidosauria > Squamata > Elapidae > Laticauda > Laticauda colubrina. Next base: position 3,164,115 of record BLBF01000039.1, read on the forward strand.
TCAAGTAAAATGAACTTTCAGACTGGTGGAAAACAAGGATGGTGAAATCTGATTTTGCTTTCCATTACTTTGTCAAACATTTGCTCATTTAGGTAAGATTTACTATGATTAATCTTCCTATTACAAAACTGGTGCTTAGTACAAACCCAGATGCAATTTTTCTTTCATTTCATTTATTTGTCATTCCAGAATATCTGATATTATGAATCATTCTGAATGAAAAATTATGTCACTTGTAACTTAATGTTGTTCTCTTACCATGTTCTAAATAGGGCTCTGTGGTGCAAGGTTAATAAATTCAGAAGTACCTCAATAATTAGCAATCTAAAAGTTGATTTAAAAAATGGATCATGATTAAATAGATGTTGAGCAACTGCTACTGCACTTATAATTTCTGAAATAACAGATTGCATTAAAGGGTTTTTTAAAAAAAAAACAATAATTGTTTTTAAACTTTCTACTTCTTATTAATTTAAACTGAATCCTACCATGGAAGATTTATCAGGTAGCACACACAGGATTCTTAAATGCATTCTTATCCAGGTCCTAGCAAGGCTGCTGATATTGGAAGACTCTGCAAAACCTATTAAGTCCTCATGCAATGTTTGCAGATTTGGTTATATCTGATGAAATCTAATTTTCAGCTACTTAGGAAAGCAATAATCTGAAGTCTGTAGACTTAAGCATTAAGTGTAGGAGCATTTCAGTCTCAGCAAAGTCAGTTTGAATATTTGAATCTTAAAACAAATACTTTGTATTCCACAAAATTGTTATATGAGATACAAGTGGTGGTATTCCATAGGCTTTGTTAAGAGCATATCTCATTCTCAGACTATAGAGCAGGGGTCTTCAAACTTGACAGCTTTAAGACTTTTAGACTTCAAGAATCCCTCCTCCAGTATTTAGCTCAGAAATTCTGGGAGTTGAAGTCCACAAGTCTTAAACTTGCAAAGTTTGAAGACCCTTGCTATAGAGCCATTTATGTTGGAGGTCCACATTCAAAGAAATTAACTTTTCAAGGCTATGATACCATTGTTATGTGAGCTGCACTGGCTGCCAACTTGCTTCTGGGTTTAATTCAAGGTGTTGGTTACTAATTTTAAAGTCCTATAAGGGATGCATTCAGGATATCTGTGGAATCATCTTTCTCCAATTGGATCCCTTCCCCCCCTCCTTGTCAGAGGAGGATTACTGCAGATCCTATCAGCCAAAGAACATCATGCCCTTGGAACATCTTGCCATAGGAGGTAAGATCCATGCCTTGTCTTTTAGCTTTCAGGAAAAGCCTTAAAATCTGGCTATGCTGACTAGCACGGGATCTTGAAGAAGAAGCTATTGGCTGGAGATTATTGGTGTAGTAACAGAGAAGGCATCCCTGGTGCCTTAGTAGAGAAGGTACCTACATCTCTTCCAAATCCTTGGTTTGTTTGTTTTTTTTAGCTTATTTTAATTTTAATCAGTTTGTATATTTTTATGTCAAGTGTTTCCATGTAAAGTGTTTATGTGTTTTATCTTGTAACCCACTTAGTGTTGCTTGGAATTGCGATATGGATGGTAAATACATTTGATAAATAAATAGAGCACTTTTCTGACTTGTACTTGTGTCAGAAGCAGTGGGACACTTCTGGTTTGAAAGGATTGCTTCCTGACAGGACATAACTATCTTAGTGCAAGGCTCTGCTTATACATATAATAAATTTTCTTTATTGTTCTATAACCTGCTTTACTATTAATTTCTGAGATTAGATTCTCAGAAAGAGAATGTGTATTGAGAGAATACATCATCTTCCAACACATATTCAGCAGTGTTTTCTCAATGTTTGGATTATTCCAAGTTCTGTGATTGGACTGTTATTTTGTAGACTGTGATTTGCTTTCCTTTCCCATACCCCAGCTATTTCTAGCCCCAGCTAGATAGTACAGCAAGACTGACCAGTTCCATTTTGATGCAGTGCCTGAGGCTGTTTGGGCCTCATTTAAACATTTCCTATTTAAGTACATATTTTGTGGAAGGTCCTCATATTGCAAGACTTGCTTGGGTTGAGATATGGCTCTATATGCTCTTATAGGTGATCTTGGATAGGTGATTTCAAACATGATTGTTCTCAATTGCCTAGTAGATTAAGGACAATTCTTAGAGCAGCCTGAGCTCTTTGTTTACCAAGCTGCAATATCAAAAATTTCAGAATTGAACACAGTTGATTGAACACAATTGATTGAGAATAGCGAGGCTAATGATCAGTCTAAATGAGCGGTGCCAAACTGGCAACCCACAGGCCAGATGCATCCCACACAGGCCACACCCACCTCAGCTCCACAAAACATGTGATGGCAATGTAACGCCATGAGTTTGACACCCGTGACCTAGATTATCACCTCTTAAAGCCCTTATTGTTATTTTTGTTATTGTCGATATACTATCACATGTATGAATGTATGTATATGTATATGTATATGTATATGTATATATATATATGTATATGTATATTTATATCATATATAGCAATTCCTGAAAGGTAGAAAAGGCTGCTATTAGAATGGACTAAAGTACCAGAAACCATCTGCTCTGGAAGGCTTATGAGAGTTTGGGTGGTAAAACAGTTTTGAATCGAAGATGAATTGAAGATTGTGAATGGAATGCATTTACAATGGGTTGGAAATAGGAGGAATTGCTATCCCTATTTCTGTTCTCAGGAAATGGGGAATGGCCCACCTTGGTGATGTGCTGAGCAGAAAGGGCAGTTGTACTCTAAGTCTTAAAATTATTTGCTACATACACAAAGTTAAACTTGATGGTTATTTTGCATGTTGTTTCTGTATTGTGTTTCCTTTTGGAGTCATGAACTCATTTGTCAAATTAGAAAGTGTGCATGTTTTTATTAAATTTCTTTCTTGCTGTTGCAGTGACTGGGAGCGACATAATTAAAACTTAAAAACTTAAAATTAGAAAAATTGAATACAGAAGTAAAAAGTATTTAATTGAATCAGCTTTATAGCAGTATTTGATTTTTTTATATACAAATTTTGTCATCTATGTGATCTACAAAACTTTCTTGACAATATTGTTGATAAGGAATCAGAGTGGATCAGTCCAGCTTCTTCTGGCTATTGTACCTTACTCGAAACTCATCTGTCCATTGTAATCACTGGGCATTTTCCTCCATAGTTATTCTGACTTGAACTGCAGAAAAAATTGGACACCTGGTTTTCAAACATGCATATGTCATTGTAGTACCTGGACAATTCACAATGTAGGCATTATGTAAATGGATCTTTTTTTTTTTTGGGTTAAGTTTTATTGATTTTTAAAAACAAACAAAAAACAAACAAACATAAAAATTTCCAACTTTCTTCCATGAATATACAAGCAGTGTGTCGGTTGGTTTGCTATTTTTTTGTGCTTCGATTTCATAGTCTCTAAATAGATTCTTTCATGGACCTAAACCATCCCAAAGAAGCGGTGATAGTGAAGGGCGCGTCCTGCAGATCCCAGGGATATCGCAAAGTCCCTGGTTGATCCAGGAGAAGCCCTTTTGCCAGCGGCAGAGAGGCAGCCATCAAAGCTGCTGAAGTTGGGACAGCTCCGAACGGAAGAGGCTGAAAGAGAAAGTGTGTTGGTTTGGTGAGAATTTTTCTTTTATTATTCTAAGACTTAAAAGGACCATAAAGGACACCCTAAGGGGAAAAAAAGAATCTGTAAAAGTTTTGACAGAACTGAATAAGCTGCGGTTTTTAAACAGAAGTGTCAAAGTAAGGCTTTGCTTTTTGTTTTTTGTTTTCTTATGGCTGGACTTCTATTGTGATTTTGCACTTGCTAACTGGACTGTTTTTTTCTCTGTTTATATCTATTTTTTCTTTTCTTTTTTGACTTTGTAATATTCTAGGTTAGAGGCTCCCTTTAGTTATTTTTATATACTTGTTTTTTTTTCTTTTTAACTTCTATTACATTTTGTCTGGGAAAGGAGGAGGAGAGTGAGAGTAAAGAAACTTTGTAACACTGCCAACTAGAGGCTTGAAAATAGACTAAGCTGAGAAAGCTGAGAAAGAAAGCTTTGAAATTCTTTTTCAAGGACATTGCTACCTGATAAGATAGAGGGAAGAGCATGGGAGAGTGTTATTGCAGGTGTTCTTCTGGATTTCTGTCAATAAATGAAATTTGGCTTTGAAGCTTGGAGAGAGTTATCACAAGAGCCTTGGATAATTAAATAAAGTGCAGTGCCTCTTTTTTATTCTCTTAAGTTGTGCTACCCCCCTCCTCCCACCAGCTGTACTGTTCATTTTTTATTTTTAAAATCTTTATTTTTGTAATATTCCCATTTTTGCTTAATATTTTAAAGGAAAAGCTTCAAAATTTTCTTTTTTTTCCCCTTTCTTCTTTGGGATTTTTAGTTTTTTGATCTATTCTTTTGGTTCACTTTTATGCTTTTTTTTATTTGAGAATTCTCAATTGGATTAAGGTGTTGAAGAACCTGAAGAATTATTTTTATTTTATCAATTTTTTTCTGTTTGCTCTTTTAAACCTTTTTATTTTTATCCTTCCTTTCTACCTAATTATTGATTGGATTAAGGTTAAGAAGAACCTGAAGAAATTTTTTTTCCTTTTCTTTTTATTATTATTGGGTTTTTCTCTCTACCATTTTTATTTTTCATTTTGGATCATAATTGATTATTCCATAATTGGATTTGGGTTTAGAAGAACCTGAAGATCCCAAATTGTTTAAAATGAGTAGGAAGTTTATCACTTCTGGCTTCTCAACTTCTACTTCCATCTCCCCACCATCTGGAGGACAACATTCAATTCAGACAATGTTAAAGCAAGACAAAGATCAAGAAAGAGTAACTCTACAGATGATTATGCAAGGAATCCAAGACCTTAAAATAAAATCAGACATCATTGAAAAGAGCATAGAAAATATTGAGCAAAGAACAGAGAATATTGAACAAAGAAGAGGGAAAACTGATGAAAAGGTGAGGAATATTCAACAAATGATGGTGAAGTATGATGAGAGATTCCAAAAAATTGAAGAAGATAAACAAAGAGATAAGAAGATTGGAGATATTGATCGCAGATTAACAGTGGTTGAACAAGATAAAAGTGGGATGCTGAAATGAGAGATGGACAGATCAGAATTCTATCTCAGATTTCAAAACATAGAGGAAGAAAAAGGACAAAATCTAGCTGAGATAATGATAGAAATATTGGCTGAAGCTTTGGAAATAACAGAAGAGAAGATGATGGATTGAGTAGATGAGGTATACCGAGTTTTTACAAGATATGTGATGAGAAATAACCTACCAAGAGAAGTTCATGTCAGATTTACAAAAAAAGCCATTAAAACACAAATATTACAAGTGGTAAGAGAGAAAACATTGAAATATAAAGGCAAGGAGATTGTGGTTTTAAAGCAAATACCCAGAAGAGTGAGAGAGATGAGAAGACAATACCGATTTCTGACTAAAATGCTATTGAAAAAAGAGGTGAATTATAGATGGCTAATCCTAGAAGGGTTAATGTTTATATGGCAAGAACAGAGACATAGAATTGATTCAATCAAGAAAGCAGAATTCTTTTATGCAGAATTTTTTGGAAGGAGAGAGGAGGAGGCAGAAAAAGAGATTTCACTAACTGAATTCCAAGATGACCAAATAGAGACTGAAAAAGAAGGCACAGTAGGTGGATCGGTGGAGATTAAAAAACAGTGTAAACCAAGATCTACGAAAGCTGTCAAACCCAGATATAAAGCATAATTATGAAAGAGAAAAAACTGATTACAATGAGGAAAATTTGACTTAATTCAGCTGTTAAAAGAAGGAAATTTTTTCACAAATTAGAGAAACTAAAATTTGATATAATTTGTCTACAAGAAGTCCATATTAAAAAACAATATGAACAATTGTTGATAAAACCAAAATTCGGGAAAATATTTACTTCTTTGACACAATGTAAGAAAAGAGGAGTGGTTTTATATATTAAAGAGACCATTTTAGCAAAATTGATTTATACTGATGAAGACAAAAGAGTATTAATGGTGGAAATAATGGACAATAATACGAAAACACTCTTGATTGCAATTTACGCTCCGAATGATAAGCAAGAAGAATTTTATAAAAAATTATACATGAAAATAATTGACCTGGACTATGTCAATATTATTATGATCGGAGATTTCAATGGAATTGTAGACAATAAACTGAACTATATAGCAACAACAACAGCAAAGCAAAATAGACTCTCCCCAAATCCTTTTTTAAAATGATAGATGAAATAAACTTAAAAGATATATGGAGAGAAAGAAATGTTAAAACCAAACAATACACTTTTTACTCAAACAGAAATTTATCATGGTCCAGAATAGATACGATTTGGACTTCAAAGGAACTAATATCTAATATTCAAGAAACAAATATTGAAACAAGTACTTGGGCAGATCATAATCCAGTGACAATTAAATGGAAAGGACAAAGAGAAGATTGAGATGGACGTTAAATAATACTATTCTAAAGGAGAAGGATTTTATACAGCAGATGGAGAAAGAATTGGCTTTTTTCTTTGGAGAAAATAAAAAAGAAGACACTTCAATCCAGAATGTATGGGACACAATGAAGGCATATGCTAGAGGCTTGATAATAGACTATACAAGGAAAAGGAATATCAGCAAAAGACAAGCCAAGGAAGCTTTAGAAGATAAGTATAAAAGACTTGAAAAAGAATTACAGAAAACGCCACAGAAAAAAGACATTAAGCTAAAATTGGATACAAATAAACACAAAATGAGTTTAATAGAGAAAGAAGAATTAGCACAGAAAATTGGAAGTGCTAAACAGAATTATTTTGAGGATGCAAACAAACCAGGGAGATGGTTAGCATACAAATTGAGAAAGGAAAAAGAATCAAGGAAAATACCGCAGTTAACAGATGATCAAGGTCAAGTTTGCCACGGCAATAAAGAGAAGAAGGAAATCATTCGAGACTTTTAATGGGAAATTATATGAGCAAGAGAATATTGAGGAGGAAAGAGTTAAACAGTATTTACAGGGTGCTAATCTACCTAAGATACCTAAAGAGACTGAAAAAATGTTAGAAAGCAATATAACCATGATGGAGTTAACTGAAGCACTTAAGAAACAAAATAATGGGAAGGCACCAGGCCCAGATGGGCTTCCGGCAGAATTCTATAAAACATTACAAGAATCGCTGAACCTTCCATTGCTGGAAGTCATGAATGAAGTTATGTTAAAGAAGAAGATACCTAAAACATGGTCAGAAGCTGACATTACACTTATTCCAAAAGAAGAGACTGATCCATTACAAATTAAGAATTATAGACCCATTTCTTTATTAAATGCAGATTATAAAATCTTTGCTTCAATATTGGCAGAGAGATTCAAAAATAGTTTAATAATTTTATTCATCCTGACCAAAATGGATTTCTGCCAAAGAGACAAATTAAAGATAATATAAGAGTAATATTGGACACTTTGGAATATTATGAGGCACACCCTGAAAAACAAATGGCTTTGATATTTTTAGATGCACAAAAGGCATTTGATAATATGAACTGGAGATTCATGTTATTATTATTGGAACAGATGGGCTTTACCAGAAAATTTATTCAAGCAATACAAGCCATATATTATAAGCAAACGGCAAAGGTAATGATAGAGGGAAAATTAACAGGCTCTATCAATATAAGAAAAGGTACAAGACAAGGTTGCCCACTATCACCTTTGCTATTTATACTAACTTTGGAAGTGTTAAATAGAAACATTAGAGACAAAAAGAGTATAAAAGGAATGAAAGTTAAAAAGGAAGAATTTAAATTCCAAGCTTTTGCGGATGACTTGGCCTTTATTTTAGAAGACCCTCTAGAAACAGCACCAAATCTATTGGAAAAGATAGAGGCATATAGCAAGGTGGCTGGCTTGAAAATAAACAAAGATAAGACAAAGATTTTGACAAAGAATATGCTACTAAGACAAAAAGAAGAATTGGCAGATGTATTGAAAATTCAAGTCATGAATAAGTTTAAGTATTTGGGGATACATTTGACAGCAAGATGTAGTACACTAAACAAGTACACTAAACTTAAACAACAGATAGCACTAGATTTGACGAAATGGGAGAACCTACAATTGTCACTAATAGGGAGAATTTCAACAATCAAAATGAATATTTTACCCAGAATTTTATATTTGTTTCAAACAATACCAATTAGGCTTGGAAAGGACTATTTTGAAGATTTAAACAAAATTGTGTTGAAATATATATGGCAAGGTAAGAAAGCGAGAATAAAGTTAAAACTTTTACAAGATGCTAGAATTAGAGGAAGATTTGGTCTAATTGGGAGTTGTACGACCAAGCTACAAACTTGACATGGGTTAAGGAATGGATCACATTAAGAAATACTAGATTGTTTACATTAGAAGGACATGATTTGTTGTTGGGATGGCATGCCTTTTTATGGTATAAGGGAACTAAAATACAGGGTTTTTTTTAGAAGATATCATATACGGGAGTCTCTGTGGTTAAATTGGGAGAAGATTAAAAGACAATGTTATTTGAAAATTCCAGTCTGGTTATCGACTATTGAAGCATTTTCTTATCCTATAACATATAAGAAGGAACAAACAGTTAGATATGGGGAAATTTTGAATGAAAAGGGTGAAGTTAAATCGATGCAAAAACTAGAGGAACATGATATAAAGATGAATTGGTTTTCTTATGCGCAAATACATTCAAGGTGTGAAAAAGACTTTAAAACAGAAGGTTTCTATAATAAATTGACTGATTTAGATAAGATTTTGAAAGATACTGATGAAAATGTGATTAAAAAATTGTATGGATATTTATTCGAAATTAAACTAGAAGAACAAGTTAAAGAAACTATAATTGCTTGGGGGAATAATTTTGGATATAGGATTGATCTAGAGAAATGGCAAAAATTGTGGTCTCAAAATTATAAAATGATAATGTCAACAGCATTTAAAGAAAATTTGTATGTTTTACAGGTGGCATTTCCCCCCGACAAGAATGGCAAGAATGTTCAAGAATAAATCCAAAAGATGTTGGAAAAGTCATCAGATACCTGGCTCATATTACCATATGTGGTGGACTTGTGCGGATGCAAAAAAATATTGGACTAAAATCCACACATGGTTGGAAAAAATGACTAAAAAGCATATAGATTTAAATATAGATATAGATTTATCCATAGCTGGATAACAAAATATCATAATAGAATATGTAGAATTTTAGAAAATAATGAATATATAAAGATGTATTCCTTTTCTTTTTTTATTTTTATCAATATAAAATGTTTTTAGCATAGATTTGAGAGGACTATATGAATTGTTATAAAATAAACTAAGTAAATTATAGATATCTCGCAAAGTATGAATGAGCAAAATTAGTAAAATGATTGATTAATAATACTAGGATATTCATATGATTGATAATATGAGTTATTATGTAATATATAAATGGATCTTGTAAGATTAACCTGGGTGACTTCATATTTGTGTTCTATCTATATGGGTTTCCTGGTGTCTACATTTGTAATATTTCTTGACAGTACTAATCAGTCTCGTATTTTATCTCTATCATAATATTCAGGAGTCAGAGAAGAAGTCAACAATATCGAATTACTTTCCAGATTTTAAAACCATGGAAACTCAACTTTCCCTAATACTTGTTAAAATCAACTCAGCACCATCTTATTATTATATCCCTTTTATTTATTTTAGCTTCAACCTATGATCTGTATTCTAATTTATTGAGGCCGTATCGTCAGCAAATTCTGTTCAGGCCAATCCATTTTCTTCTCGGGGAAGAAACAGCTGCACCAAATTTCGAACTGAGAAACGCCTCCATTCCGGACTTAAAACGGCGGTCCCTATTCCTGCATCCTCTCGCAATACAGATGAGCAAATCAGCAGCTCTTCTCTCTTGAAAGGAAAAAGAAGGCGTGCTTCGGGAGAACGAGAGGAGACTACATTTCCCAGAACGCTTTGCCCGGGAGCTTGCTTTTGGATTGGCCACTGTCAACTCGGGCCGGGAAAGTGGCGTGGATAACGGCCGCGAGCAGGTAGACGGGAGGTACTGAAGGGCGCTGTTGGGCAACCATGGCATCGCTACGGCTCTTAAGGCTGCTGCACCTGTCCGCGGGGAGCTGCCTCCTCTTCCTCCTTTGTTTCCAGTCCGGGGGAAGCCAAAAGAAGAAGGAGGTAGACCCTCTTCACCTGCCCCATCTTTCCTTCTTCCCCGGGATAAGAACGGGCAATTCTGACCCCCCCCCCCCGCCCTTCCCTCCACGCTGCTGGCGCCGTTGTTTTAATTTAGGGCATCACTGCTTTCCTTCTCGCCTCCACTTATGCCATTCCGATTCCTCGCTTTCCTTCCTCTGTGCGCCTTTTGTACTTGACGAGCGTCCTTCTGTTCAGAATTGGTTCGCAGCCATTTCACGCGCAGCCCCGATTTTTTCTTTCAGAGATTGCCCTTCTCATAAGGCTGCCTTCCGAGTACATTTTCCCTGGGGACGTGCGTGCCTCGGTAGCCATTCTCCTAGGTGCAGAAGTGCAGCGCGGGAGAAATAACGGGGTCCTTCAGGCCTGGCCTTCAAGATGTAAATCAGGTGGAAGAGGCAGTCGAGTTTGAGGGCTTGAACTGATTATCCACCCATGAACTGGAGCTCAGGGACTCCAGAGCACAGAGTTTTATTTTCCAAACATTACAAGAAATCAATAAAATGCTTTGATCCCACGCTCTGTTCTATCATAACTTCCAAAGTAAATAAGAGAAATTATTCAGGGGCCTGGATTTTTTTTAGGAGGGGACTCTGTTCCCTTCAGCAAGTATTTGAATAAGAGAAATGAATTTAAGGTCAAAGATGGTGTATTTTATACAGGAGAAAAAGGGATCCTTTTTGGACTTAATTGCCTGGAGTTTTCCCCCCATATTTCTTTCTTACAGCATTTGCGATATTTTGAAATTTTCTGCAATATTTAAATCCATCTGAAGCTGATTTTTTTTTAAAATAGAATTTGCTATTCCTTGCTGTGCTCTCAAGGTCTTGATTAAAATTAAGATATTCCTCTAGCAAAGAGGAAAGGGCTAGCTTGAAAGGGCAAGAAAAAAAGAAGGGAGACAACCTGAATGGAGGCAGGACCACATTGACAAAAGAAATATATAATACATCTCTAGGATGCCTAGGCTTTTCATTGTAGATAGAATAAAAACATTTTACTCACTGTTTTAATATTAGTTATGAATTCTAGCTGATTTTTATATAATGTTTTCATCTTAAGCTGTAAATGTACAGTTCTGAAACTCTGAAAAATAACTTCATAGATATGGAAAAATGGGGAGCGTCAAACTAGAGATTAAAAAACCCATGAAAGGCAAACTAGAAGCAAAGGAAGGAAACCAAAAGTAAAAGTTTTAGACAGAGAACATTAAAGAGCATATGAAGAGAAGAAGAAACCTATAGGTATATTCTTCCTTTTTTCCCTGTACGTATCAGGTCGCCTTTTTTGGATCAAATTAGTGTTGATCTATTGATTATGGTAGGAATTGATCGATCAGCTTGTCGCCCACACCTGATATAATACATTGGGGTTGAATTAATTATCCCTCCATAAGTTAGATCATTGTGGACTCAACATGCTATCTTATTTTCTAAATCATTTGAAGATTTTTATATATATGCTGTTCAGCTTTGTTCGGGTATTTTCCCACATCATTGTAGTTGTGCTTTT